>JAQIWF010000148.1:0-25780 GCA_034694965.1 Ceratozetes gracilis
AATAACAATTGAATGTAAAACAAGTTAACTGCGATTGAGTGAAAAGTCGAGAAAATCGGGTCTCGCGCTAGAAATTTAAAACTCGATCGCTGATTGGCTGTCCTTCCGAAGAACAAAGAGATTTAAATGAGTTAACCAGGTTTATTATATTTAGTGTAATGAAGAGCGAGAATGAGTTGAGACAATGTATGTATGTATTGCACGAGCAGTCAATTGCAGCTCAAATTCAGTTTCAGTTGAGTTTTGAATTCGAATCAAATAAGAGCTCAAAAAACTTTAACTACAGTTGTCTTCGATTCCAGTCTTCAAATATCTTACGAAATGAGTGACTCTTCAATAGAAACGGATGCGGTCTCTCTGTCAGACTCTATCAACTCTCAGTGTTTCGGTGAAAATGACAAACTCAAGGATGAGGTGATTGATATGTCCCGTTGGAGAGACAAAACTATGACTAAACAACTGATCAAAAGGGGTAAGGGATGGTCTACTCCGAAGAATGGCGATGAAGTGTCTGTTCATTATGTGGTCACAAAAGAAGACGGAACAGTCATAGACTCCACTCGCGATCGAAACGAAGTCTTTACGTTTACTGTCGGCCGAAAGCAAGTGATCAGAGGCTTCGATGTCGCCATCAAAACCATGAAATGGTCTGAAATCGCGAAATTCGAGTTTTCTGGTGAATATTCTTACGGTGAAAGTGATTGTCTTCCATCTGTCTCTCCCGGAGAGCGAGTCGTCTATGAAGTGGAACTCTTTTACTTCAAACTCATTGATCTGACGACGAAAAAAGACGGCGCTCTCACCAAACGAATCATCGAACCGGGAGTTGGATATGATTTGGCGATCTTTGGATCTGAAGTCACGGTTGATATCGTCGGTCAGTATAAAGATGTAGTTTTTGATAAGAGAACCGTTACTTTCACTGTGGGTGAGGCCGAAATAAAGGATGTTATCGATGGCATCGATATAGCGGTCACTAAAATGAGAAAACAAGAGAAGTGTCGCCTTTTTGTTAAACCCGAGTATGCCTTCGGAGCAAAAGGAAAGTCAAAGTTCGGTATTCCTGAAGACTACCAACAATTGGTATATGAGATCCGTTTGAATGATTTCACTGAAGAGAAAGAGCCGTTCGAACTGTTTGACAGCGAAAAGTTGGAGAAATCAGAAGCCATTAAAGAAAAGGCTAACAAATACTTCAATGAATCCAAGTTTCGTTTGGCTCTCAAACAATACAAACGAATGATTAAAATTCTGAGACACGACTCCACCAAAGATGAGATCTTTAAATTCAGAACTGACTCTAATATCACTGTCGAAGAGTTTGCTGAACAAAGAGACAAACTTTTATACATCGCTTATCAGAATTTGTCAAATTGTTACCAAAAACTCGAAAATTTCGACTCTTGTCTCAAATGGATTGGAAATGCTCTCCGATTGCAACCAACGAACGCAAAAGGATTGTACAGAAGAGGCAAAGCCTATCATAGTCTTCATGAGTACGAGAAGGCCAAAGAAGACTTCCAGAAGTGCTTTGAATTGGAACCAAACAACAAGTCGGCTCACAATTACATCATTCAATGCAATACTTCGATCAAATCTCGAACTGAAAACGAGAAGAAAATGTATTCAAAGTATTTCGAAAGACTTGCGATCGAAACCCAAATGCCTGAAATCCAGAAAAAGATGGAATCGGTTGAACTGAAGGACTCGGGCGACGAAAGGGATTTGGATGAGAACATTGCACTCGAGAAGCCCACCGATGAACACAAGCCGTCCACTTCTGGCGAAAGTCCACAAAACTGAATATATTATTTGAATTCATATTTCAATCCATTTTATACTTATTCTGACTTTTGATTTAAAACAAAATTAATAAAAAACTTAAAACTCATCCGTTTTTCGGTCCATTTATTGTTTTTCAAAATAAAACTGATATTTAGAATAAAATTAATTATAAAATGAAAGTCAAAAACAATTTTCAATGAAATGGCAGTAATTATATTAAGTTTGAGATTAATTGATAACTTTTGAGAAGATTATTGCAAATCAATACACAAATAGATTCAAAAAGATTTCATATAAAAAGATTTGAGCAAAAAATAAATCAGAAAAATAGATGAGAATTGAAGACAATTAATAGACAATCGTATTATTCAATATAATTACAATTAAGACAATTCATTAGGTATTTGGCACTTAAAGGAATTCACATATTATTCGCCTATTTTGAGAAATTGATTAAAAGTTAAATTATATTAAATTTGTGGAGAATTCTAATGAAACTCTAAAAACAATTAAAAACATTTCAAATTGATATCCATTTCGATGAGAGTATTAGTAAATAAGAAAACAATTAATGACTAAATGGACTAAAATTGTTAAAAATTGAAATTATTTGTAGAATATTCTGATTCTATTTGTAATAAGTAATTATGGCTCTAATTTAAGTCGTCGGAAACACCCGTCTGGAAGGGATGCCCGAATCTCTGCAATGTTGCGAACATCCTTCCTGAGCTTCTCTATCTCATCGTCATAGTCTCTCATCCATCTGTTCTGTTCCTCACGAATGTTCTTCAATTCCCCCATTCTATTGTCCAGATCTGCGTCTTTGATCTCCTGTTCAGCTTTGGCTAAACGGCGCTCCAAATCTTCAAGAAGAGGCGCATCGATTTCATCCAAACCATCTGTTATTTGATTAGATATTTGATTGAAACAATGAATTAAATTCAATTCAATTCAAACCTAAAGAATCTAATATTCCGTCCACTGTTTTGGCAGAATCAGCCACTTTCTTAGCCGCCTCCTGTGCTGATGTCTTGGCCTGATTGGCCTTTTCAAGAGCATCTTTGGCCAACCCCTCATCAGTCCTGGCCTGTTCCTCATAGCCTTTCATTCGGTCAGATGTTTCATCAACTTCAGCTGCAAGTTCCTCTGCCTGTCCTTTTAGTTTTCCCGCTCGTGTTTTAGTCTGTCCGGCCTCTTCCCTGATCCTGTCCGCATCATCTGAAGCCTTCTCAGCGATCCTCTGCGCTTCTCTGGCAATATCTCGGGCTTCGATGGCATCTGTAAGGGCTCCTCCTAAAGCATTCTCCGCATCGGTTGTCTTTCCCTCGGCGTCAGTAATTAATCTCTCAATTTCTGGAATCTTTCGGAGTTCCTCTTCAGCTCTTCCTTTGCTCTCTTTGACGACAGCGTCGAACTCTTTTAAAGTCTTCAAAGTATTCTTGGCATCCTCTAAGATTTTCTCTCCGCCGGCAACGGCTTCTTTAGCCCTTTGCAGAGCAGCGTCGGTATCGGCTAATAGCTCGTCCGTAATTTGTTGTTGTCTTATGGCTTCTTCGAGTAGATCTCTGGCATCTTTAAGCCTAAAATCTGTGTTATTGAGTAGTTCTGAATGTCTGCCGAGGAGGTCATCGGCTTCTTTGAGTATTCTCTTTGCCTGTTCTATGATATCAATGGCTTCCAATTTGTACTTATCTGATGGAAAGTTGGGGACAACTATTGCATTCACCTCAGTATACATTGTAAGAGCGTCGCCGTGAGCTTTAGTTGCGCCCCTATTTGCCTCTTCAGACATCTTTTGTGTCCTGAGCAGCAAATCAGTGGTATCTTCGAGTTGGTCAGTAATCTTCTTGAATTCATTTCGATTGGCCTCTTGTGTATCGATGGCGTCTTTGGCTAATCGGAAGGCAGTCTCTGAAGTATTCAACGCTTCTCGCGATGTGTTCTCGATATCTGTCGCCTCATTTTCATGTTTGTCGGCCAGAGTTCGGGCCTCGCGAGCGATCTCTGACATACGTTGAGATTGTTGACCAAAACGGTCAGATCTCTGCTGAGCCTTTTCAAGAGCGCTGCGACCCTCAGAGTCTAAGAATCTTCGGGCCTGAGAGAGGGCCTCATTTGCTCTCTCGATGATCTGTTCGGCGAGAGTTATATTCTGTTCCCCATAACCGGCAGAAATGCTGATGTGCTCCGACTGTTCTGCAATCCTTCCGGCAGTTTCCTGAACTCTTTTAATCCGCTCCTTAAGTGCCTCCAACTGTGCAATGAGAGACCCATCAGAACCCTGAGCTCTTCGGGCGTCTTCAAGAAGTCGATCCACTTTACTGTTCACTTCCTGTAACTGTCTCTCAAAATTGAGATCTTCGACTACTTGTGGGTTGCGTTCAATCTCTTCGAGCAATTGAGTCAATTCTGATAACTTTAGTCTGTGGTCATTGACAGCGTCCTGAACTAATGTATAACAGGGGGGACAATCCAAACAACCGGCCTCTTTGTTGTATTTATTCTCTCGACAGCGCTCACAACGTCTTCCCTCTACATTGGGACGACACGGACATTGACCCCTTTCATCACATTTAGGATCAGTTGATCCGATGTTATCGCACTCGCAATTCGTACAACCCTTTGATGAGAATCCGAAGTGATAGGGAAGGCATTCGTTACAATTTTTTCCAGTGACACCTGGTCTACAGTGACACTGTCCAGTCCTGTCATCACAGGTCCTATTGAAGGAACCAATTGGGTCGCAGTCACAGGCCTTACAGCCTTCGTTAGAACTCAGATCCCAATAGCCTTCAACACAGACATTGCATTGTCTGCCCATAACATTAGGTTTACAATTGCATTGACCCGTCACCTGATTGCACACAAGAGGGGTTTGAAGAGCACTATAGCTCAGGCTATAACTGGGACGACTGTAGGGCCCAGGGGCTGGTGATGTGTCGTCTGCATATGTGCCAAATGGATGACAACTACATGATTTACAATTGCCTTTAGGATGTGCTAAAGCATTGCCATAATAACCGGGCAGACAGTTCTCGCACTGATAGCCATGAGTGTTATAAACGCATTTCAAACATTCACCAGAAGTTGTGTTACAGTTTCCCACAGCATTCAAATCGATGTTACCGTTGCAGTGACACTGAGAACAGGTCGAACTATCACCATATCTGCCTGTAGGGTCACCAGAGAATCCATCCACACAAATGTCGCACTGATAGCCTGTCCACACATTAAAGAGTTAGTTATGTCAATGAAAGACTTAAATTGAATAAAAGATAACCAAAACCGAAGTGAGTGAATACCTCCGTAGCCCTCTGGACATTGAAGACAAGCGACTGACTCATCGGGTAAGACAACGCACGCCCCCTGCGATGGACAGGGACAGGACTGACAGTCGCTATTAGTGCCCTTCAATGCATTTCCAAAATAACCCGACGCACATATTTCACAGTTATCCCCAGCAGTGTTATGTTCGCAAATACACCGTCCTATGAGTGGTCAGTACCGTCACCGGGAGTAAGGAATTAGTATTTGTTTAATCATTAGTTTTGTTACAAAGCATTGGATTAATGCAAACACTCTTCTAATCATTTCTTAACTTAAATTAATGTTTTAATGAATTTATTGATAGTATTGTTATCGCATTAGTAAACCCTAAGTGAGTCCATACCTGAGTCGGGGTCGCAATACTCTGCATGACTGTTGCAATTACACGGAACACATTGGCTGAAACTTCCACCCCCAGGGGGGTCGTGTTTAAAGCCAGGGGCACATGACTCACAGAACTGTCCGACATAGCCATCAGGACAGGTACACATTTCAATCCAAGTGGCCCTTTCATTATATGGCAACTGTTGTGCTGACTCTAATCGGAAGTCATCTAAAAATCCAGAGCCGGACGGCGTATATGTGACGCGAATTTTAAGTGAAGTCAAATTCGACAAAACGCTAATGAAGTCTTTGGTGCTGAGCCGGGGCGCCCACCCATACCTCACATCTTCATGCAGTCTGAACTTATATGGTTGTCCTCTGGTGTTTGGTAGAGGGTTGCCCTGGCCGAAAATGGGCTGAGAAATAATAAGTCCCGCTCCTTCTAAGACGATATCTTCGACAGTGGCCCGGGGACCCTCATCACTGATTCGCAACGAAAAGCTTAAGAATTGGTTATAGGATGCCCTCTGATCTCCTAAATATTTATCTGGTGCCACAAAATAGACGGGTTCTCTAGAAATAGCCCCCACAGAGATACTTCTTCCTATAGAGTCGAACTGATGAGGAATTTCTCTGCCGTTCCTGTCCTTAGCCAACCACTTCTCATTATCCCGATTGAAAGTGCTTTCGATGGTATGCATTGAGAAACCCGGCGCTGATGTGCACACAGATGAATGTCCAAAACAGAAACAGGGCAGACAACCAAATTCATTATCCAACTGAAGATTGAAATGTCCAGGTCTACACTTATCGCACTGTTGTCCCTCTATATTAGTCTTACAGCGACAGACACCTGTAGTTTGGTCACAGGAAGGGGTGCTGTTCCAACTGCCAGCTATATTACAGCCACACGAACTGAAATTCACAAAAAATATATCCAGAAATGAGGTGAAGCTATGATTACATACCGACAGCCTTGCATTGAAAAGTCGTAAAAGTTGGCGGAACACCGGTCACATCTCTGGCCCTCTACACCAGGTTTGCATATGCATTGACCCGTTCCAATACATTGCAGGCTTATTGAGCCTTAATTTAAACAAAAAATTATTTCAAAGAAAAATTAATTTTTAATTCCTTACCGATTGGATCGCAATTACAGGCCAGACATCTGCCATCAGAAGCCGTATAGTAGTTGTCTCGACATCTCTCACAGTTAGGTCCTGATGTATAGTCAGCGCAGTCTTGACAATGACCGCCATGTCCTGTCTTTAGCCATAGATCACGATCGAAGAAACATCTATTAGACCTTCCATTGCAACTACAGGCTGTCCACAAAATATGGTTTATTTATTAATTTAAATCAGAAATGAGTCTCATTTTAAATCAATTTTTGAGTTTAATTAGAAAAGAGATCATTTACTTTCCCAATCAGTTCCAGTCCATACTTGGACAGTATTTCCGACCTGACGCGAGCCCCTGCACTCGATATAACCCGAATTTGATATTATCGTTAAAGTTATGAAAACTAACGAATTGGTCAATAAGTTCATTGTATTGAGATTTTTGTGAAGGACTAGAGATTCTATGTATATATTTTGGTTGTAATACTATTTCGCAAAAGTGTTGCAAAAGAAGACCATCAGTGGAGCAAAACTTCGATTCAACACCTGTTCACTAAAAGTTCATTTATTTCATCGAAACCTCTGTTCCGATGGAAAACTTCACAAACAATTGAAACTAAATCATCGGAAACACATTTATTGATTGATTTTCAGAAGTTAATAGTTGTAACCAAAGGGTAAAACACTTAAAAAACTATTGCAATAACTGTTAGTTAGCGTAAAGGCCCTAAAAGGCCGTCTGAAACACTCTTATGAGAGCAGGTTATGAACGGCACAATTAGTTGTATCGTTATTCTCAGTATTGGCTGCCCGGCTATACCTGTCCTTATAAAGTGGGAAGTAGTCTAATCCTACGTAAGTTTTCAAACTAATCAAATCTTGAATTTACTGTCCATTTCTTACTCTATTTACTAAGAAATTCACTGCAAATTAATTTGTTTTGAAAAGATTATTAAAAACAAAAAACTTTTATAATCTTTACTTCGAATTAATTTTGATAAATATCTTTCAAATTATTGATTGAAAAATTATATAAAAAATTATTAGATATAAAAATCTTACGTTTGAATGAGTGGGTGGACTGCAAAACACTGTTTATAAGTCAGTGTGCAATACAGGTATCATTGAATAGAGGAAAGCCATCGACTTTCAGAGTAAATACTGAATTAACTAAAGGGTACTTACGTTTGCATTCATAAGCATTCTTAGCAGTAGCTCTTCTCCAGGGCTGGTCATTATAGAAGGGAAGACATTCATTACAATCGGGTCCAGTAGTAAAGTGTTCGCAGCGACAGATTAGCCGACGTTGCATTGATGTGCGCTGTCCGGGAGGGCTGAAACACTCGTTAGCGTGACCATTGCACTTGCAACTAAATTAAAATCCCATTAAGTGGCAAATTCTCTTTTCTAGTTATTCCATACATTCCTCCAACGGAGTAATCAAGAATCGCATAATAGTATGACTTCAACACATGTGGGTCACCGAAGATCTCATCCCCGAAAGTATTCATGCGGTCCAATGTTATCCTGATATCTGTTGCCGTCACGAATTCCTGACACAAATAAGCATTGAATATAATTTTTAATCCCTTTCCTTAAATATATCAGAATATTGTCGTTTGTTTTGATTATTAACAGAAATTGGTATTAAATGATTGAAGTACCTGTAAAGTAGAACTTTCTTCAAAGTTGAGAGCAGAGGGTCGTCCCTCCAGTGTAGTGAAGATAACGTTACCGCCGGTGAGAGGAGATATGTCGGAGAATTCTTTAGTACACAAGGCTTTGGTTTCGTCCTCTTTAGTGGCATAAGTGTTATCCGAAACGTTATATTTGCTAAAACAGGTCGCGCTGTAGTACTGGAAGGGAATCCATGGTCCGTCTTCAGTGGTGCGCTTATAAATGGTAAAGCTTTCGGGTCGTGGAGAATGAAATTTGAGTCTAACATAAGTTATGTCGAATGCTTTGCCTAAACGTTAAGTAAATAAACAGAAAACAAACGCAAAGTCATCAAAATATTTCGACTCAAATGTTAGTTTTGGCTAATTTTACATTCGCTTCACTCAACCAAAACACTTATGTTTAGGACTTTTGTTTATTAAAAGAACTTTCGTATTAAAGTCACTCAAAGATTAGCTCACATTCAGAGACATAACTATGACATCTCATTATGTGATCAAATGCTTAATTCCAAAGTGAATACAAAATTGAATGATTCACATGAGAATCAAATATTTCATCGAATGGCACAATAAAAGCAATTTATTCCTATCGAGTAGATTCCATAAATGTTACCATAAACAAATATTTTCATAAAAATTATGGTTTAATATTCTTTTGCCAAACTTAGTATCAAATACTAAAGAGTGCATCAATTTATGTAACATTATATTAGTCTTTATATTTCTGTGAGTAAATAATTCTGTGAATTAAAATAATGTTGATTGACCACAGCCTAGTACAATTTGATATGTTTATTCTGGGAAATACCTTTATATTAATGGATCTTATGTTTCAAATTTACTTAAAAAGGAAATAATTCAAAAAGTGTTGAAATATTAATGTGAAGGCATCCAAAATTAGCTCAGTGTTAGGGATACCCATAAATCAAAAGTATTTTTAAAGTTAGGTAACCAGATACAAAATAAAACATGACATAAGACAAATCATAAAAGTTGATTTAAGTCAATTTAGATTTATTTGATTAGAATGGAGTGTATTACAAATGAATGCTTTAATTAAAATAAGATCTAGCTTAATTTCATTTATTTTTACAGTTAATGCACTTTATATCGACGGATCTCAAAAACTTAAAGCTATTTCTGTTCGAGACCTCCCAAATGTGCAAAGTTTTAGAATTATTTAAAACAAATAAACTATTCCTGCAATTACTTTGAATTTGAGTCACTGATATCTGATATTTTTGATGGTCTCTGCTCTTCACCACCGATTGAGAGCTCCCTCGGCCTGAATACAAGTCTTTCACATTATTCTTGCAAATATCATCAGTGGAGGCACTGAAAGGTTAATCGAAATTTAACCGAAACTTGTCTCCCATTTAATAATATTAATATTAGTATGGTGAAATTAGTATTTACCTGTAGTCACAGATCTACAGGTTTGATGCAATGTGTTCTAGTTAATTCTAGTGTATGTTCTTAAAGCTATAACTTATTAATTATTTGATACCCAATACAACAATTTATCTTGACAATTTTGAAAGCGCAAACATTTAAGAAAAGTTTAAATATAAAATTTATTTAAATCCTAATAAACATGGTAATCTGATATGGTATAAATCTTATTAAAAAAAGGATTCAATTGTTTTGAGTGAAATTATTAAGAATTTTCCAAACAATATATTCTAACTGTAAGCTAACAAATTGGTTGTGATTGAAATCTTTGGTTTTCTCACTTCAGATCAATTAGTTTGCAATTGGCTTATCAACAATGAGCACACTGTGAGGGAAAGATCTAGATCAACCTTGAACTTCAATTCAATTGAGTAGTCTTTTCCATCCAAAGAGAATTTGTGATAAATTTGATAATATTTTGACTCTTAGTCACAGAAATTATTTTTAAACTTAACTTTTTTTTAGAGTTGTGACGAAAATAGAGATTAATTAGTCGTCTGTGAAGACTCAAGTCTTAGACTTTTTTTTTGAAGTGAGAGAACCCCCGAAAGCATTGAATTCAAAAAGTTTTTCATCGCATTGTAAGGACTGTTGTTTGGGTTTAAGTCTTAACGAGATTTATGTCTTTGAGTAGAGATTTTCGTTTCTTTAGTTCATTATTATTGGGAGCTTTTAGAGTACTTTTGAGCGCAAACTTTCATCTCTTTCAGTGAGAGGCGAGTTCTCAGTCTTTGGAGGTCTGTTTTATGGCTCTCACTCTCAACACATAACTTATGGCACAAATATTCCTCTAATTTGAAATTCTTCTAAACTTTTGAGTAAATATCACAAATTAATTAAAAGATATGTTTATAAAAACATTTTAAGCAAGATAGTTTTTGATTCTTCCTGTGTAGTCTCATCTGTGCTAATGTTTAGCCCACAAGCCTTTGAAGTTGTGTTTCACACGCATTCATAAAACGGAGTGATATTTGAGACTCAAAGAGAATACACATAAATGAGTGAAACATATTTGAAGAGAAGAAATGGTCTCACAGTTAGACTCAAAGTATTCCCTCTCTTATCGACTGTTTGACAATTTTTGACAAATAAAATAAATTAGGCGTAAAAAGCATTGATTCAAAAAACTAGTCATTAAACTTGCAATTATTGAACACTAAGAATACGATAAATATTTGATGTATTAAATGAGCTGTGAATGAGCTATGAATGAGCTATGAATGAGCTAGCTGTTTCTAAGATACTTTGCCAACAAATGTCAAATATTTGCATAAATCCTTTAATGAGTGCATTAACTCGACTTATATAATGATAAATAGATTGGAGTAATGGGTTAACATGGTAATTTCTCAATCAATAAGTACTAGACGGATGATAAAATAAGCCTGGTGCAATTGATAAGGTTGCCTTACCCAAGTGGAGTGTGAGGTTGACTCGATTGGGGTATTGGATTCCTTCAAACATGGTCTCACTTTGCCACCAGGTCTGGTCATTATTGTCATTATAGTCGGTGAGATAATTAGCGGGATGTGCTAGTGTACGGTTAGTGGCATCACATAAGTCACAGGTCTTCTTTGAGGAACCGGTGGCTCCGGTTTGAACACAATATTCGATAGGACCGGACTGACCACACGTGTTGGTGGCCTCGACCGGCACTAAATAGGCGGCGTTCACGAACTCTGGTACACATCTTTGTGGACGATTGAGGCGGTCGTAACACCGATTGGACTCATCATTGGGTCCTTTCTTTGGCACACCATTTGGTAACAAACGGTTATAATTTTGGTCCAATTGTGAGAAAACAGTTGACATCAAAGAACAATAAATAGTATAATAAAATAGTAACAAAAATATCGTTGGAAAACATTTATGACTATTTGATGCACTGAATCCTATCGAAGAACACTTTCGGTGATTAACCACAAGACTATGTGACCGCACTTCTGCTGAACCTTCAGTCAAGGGATTCATCAAAAACTTATTAAACAGTGAGAAAAGAGACAAAAAAGTTTTGACAAACTTTAGGCAGAAGTGAAGGAGCGATAAGACTGAGGGAAAGCGCGATAAAAGTCTTAACTAATGGCATAACACATAAAATAGCGAAAGATTGCGATAAATAGAGAATATTTGAAATATTTGATACCTGTATATAACTGTAAATCTTGTTGTGAAGACAAATGAGTCCTTAATCGACACCGAAGTTCAGTCGATAAAAGTTTGTTTCGACACGACTTTGAAAGAGATTCCATTTTTTGGCGATTTTTCTTCAGTTTATATACAAAAAGATTCTTAGAAAAAGTTATATAAATAGAAATTTAAATGAAGGCATTGAAGACTAGTCTGCAGTACAGATAGGAATCACTTCTCACAGCATTTGAAGTGTAAAACAGAGGCGAAAGAAAGTGTTGAGAAAACTTAAGTCCAATACTCAGACTTGTGTCTCATTGAGTGTCTCCACAGACTCTACTGGAAGAGCACTAACTGTTAGGTTAGGCCACACCTAATGCCTAGAATAGAGTACTTTCACCACCACATGGGCTCTCATTTGGCTCCAAGTCTTCACTTCAGGCCTCCATTCAATCACTTCTAAACATCACTAAAAGAAGGAATGCATTCAAATACACATAATTTACAGCTAATCCCAACTCTAACCAACTTCTCCACCAAATGCTGACATCTCTTGAATACAATCCCTTTCCAGAACCCAACACCACTTATAAGAACTAGGTTCTAAATTTACTCATTCCTTGTTATCTAGATCAAATATGAACTAATCACACCAATAAATATTAATCATTACAATAAGTTTTAATAATTTTGTTGGAGTTTTAAAACTTTGTTTGGTGTAAAACTGGGTTTTGTTAGAAATAGCGGAGTTTGACTGTAAATCATATGAGTTGACTGAAAGAGGAGTTCACTGTAATCGTCATCAAAAGTCTTATCAAAAATTAATTTTATTTTATAAACAAATAATAATTAAATGATTTATAATTAAAATATTTATTAAAAGTGTTTTGAGTGAAGAGACGACAAAATGATCGACAGTTTGTTTATTATAAACCAAACGGGGTATCAATCAGTGAAGACAATCAACTTCTTTGATCACAATTTTGTCTTTTTGTCCACAATTTAGGGACATATTTATGGAAAAGCATTGGAAGTCTGTAATCCATCGGTCGGTCTGCGACTACTTCTTGGAGGCGCAGCGGAAGAGCACTTCGGCTCACAATATATCGCCGGTGATGTCGACACCACACCATTATCTCATATCTATATTCCGCTGCGGTATATATCTGGTGGCCGTCACTCAGACCGAAATTCCGCCCCTATTTGTGATAGAATTCCTACACAGAGTTGTCGACAATTTTATTGATTACTTCAATGATTGCAACGAATCCCTAATTAAAGAGCATTACGTCGTTGTCTACGAACTCTTAGACGAAATGCTGGACAACGGCTTTCCATTGGCCACTGAGTCCAACATTCTTAAGGAACTGATTAAACCGCCAAACATTTTGAGAACAATTGCCAATACAATGACCGGACGGACAAAGTATGGCTTTCGAGGAATATTTGCTTCAGAATATTAATGTCTTATTTTTAGTGATATTTAATTGATTGTAAATTTGAATTTGTTTGTGGTTAGTGTGAGCGCAACCCTTCCATCGGGACAATTATCAAATGTTCCCTGGAGGAGGACTGGTGTCAAATACAACAATAATGAGGCATATTTTGATGTAATCGAAGAAATTGATGCCATTATCGATAAGAGCGGTTCCGTTGTTTCCGCTGAAATACAAGGATATGTACGCAAACATTGATTTGAAATATTCTCTCATTAATTGCTTTCAATAATTGATAAACAGATCGACTGTTGTATAAAACTTTCCGGAATGCCTGACCTGAGCCTGTCTTTCGTGAACCCCCGGCTCTTCGATGACGTTAGTTTCCATCCCTGTGTTCGCTTTAGACGCTGGGAATCAGAACGTGTCCTCTCCTTCGTTCCCCCCGACGGCAACTTTCGACTCATGTCATACCATATCGGGGCTCAAAATATGGTTAATATTCCCATTTATATTCGACATCACATCTCATTCAAAGAGATGAGTGGCGGCAAAATCGAAATACAAATTGGTCCCAAACAGACCATGGGCAAACTCGTGAGTACTTCCCATTTCTAATTACAAGTTGTTTTTTATTGATTTTCCTATTTTTGTTTGCTTTCACTTTAACTCAAAGCAGAGATTTGAGTCAAATATAAGACTATTTACTGAAAAAATCATTAAAAACGGATTAGTTTTTTGACAGAATCTCCTAATAGTGAGAGAAATCACTTGTAATTCATTGCTCTATATTTGAATTCGAGGCTTAAATTTTAGATTTTATATTTGTTTGAAGACTATTCTGACCCCAATTCTGTCCTTTAGCTCGAAAACGTAGTAATCGAGATATTAATGCCGAAAACTGTGCTCAATGTGAACATCACTCCAACTCAGGGCAAATACTCCTTCGATCCCGTGTCTAAACTGTTGGTTTGGGAAGTGGGGCGTATGGAACAGGGTAGACTTCCTAATGTTAAGGGTATAATCAATCTGCAGAGCGGCGCTCCACTGCCAGATGCCAATCCAAATATATTAGTGAAATTTACAATTAGCCAACTGTCCATTTCTGGACTTAAAGTCAATCGACTGGATATGTATGGAGAGGTAGCTATCATTTCATTACTCAATAGATTATTGACAATAGTTTTAGAAAACCACAAATGATTTATATCTCATTTCAGAAATACAAACCATTTAAAGGCGTTAAGTATATGACAAAAGCGGGTAACTTTCAGGTGAGGACTTGAGTTAGAAGACTGTCCACTTCTGCAGTCATTCCATCAAAATAGTTATCGTTTCGACAAATCATTAGACAAATTGTTTCTTTTAATAAATATATATCTTTTGTTGAAACCGATTATCGAATCAATAAATCCGTTCCAACTATACTTCATTGTTGACATGAAAGACACAATTACTTGCTTAACAGCTTAAGTTCTTGGTTAAATTTCCTTTAATTACTTGACTTTTAATTATATCATTGACATCATTATGGGGTAAATTTTATTCTTAAGAAGGAACCCAATTCTTGAGTCGACGATTCCTTGAGGTTTGACAACACTATATGTGTCAGATCTTTAAAGCAAATCATGTATTAAGAGGACACTCCTATAATACTCAACCAAATTGATGGCAATTATTTCATTTAATCGTCAAAAGCTCTGAATTATTAATAGAAATCAATTTTTCACAAACGACTCATTGGTATTCATCAATAGAGTGCTCTTTCGTGTAATTTAGAGCACAAATATTTGACTGAAAACATATAATTCCTTAATATCCGGGTTTGAGCGTAAGTGCACTCCTTATAGGAGTTCAATACTCGAACCCAATATTAAAAACTATGAAAGTCTTCTCTAAATGAAAGCGAAGTTTTCAAAATAAAATAGGATTTTATTAGTTTTCTAATGGATTTAGAATTTCTAAAACATTTGTCTCAACATTTGATTAAATATTTAATAGTATTTAATATACAAACAAATCGGGGAATTTTAAAGCAAAAAGTGGTGGTCCTCTAGAATTGACTTCTGAAGTGCAAATCTCTTTGAGTGGATTATCATAGAAGTGCCAGTCCTGGTCAGCCAAGTGGTGATCTACATCATCCTCGCCTTCTTTTGGTTCGCCCTCTTTCTCATTATTCTGAGCTTTGGTCTCATTTGACTGTAAAGTTGAGAACTTATTGAATGCTTCAAACAGTTTCTGTTGTAAATCAGTTGACTGAAAGACAAGTGAATAGACATTGAGTTAACTCTTATTTATTATCGATCAGTGCATTAGATGTCAAACCTTTCTCTCGTATCGATTGATGAGATCGTGAAACGAAGCGTTTTTGAATCTGTCGACGATTTGCAGCCTTTTATTCTCTAACTCTTCCTGTTTGGCAGAAATCGGTTCTGAAATTATTTTTCTCAGCGATTCAAATGTAATTTCCTCTTCCGGTTGTCTCTAACCAGTCATCAAATTTAAGTATATATAAGTGGGAACTGTTTTAGAGTTTAAAAGCATACTCGTGTCAGTCCAGGGGATGAGTTAGCGCTGTCCACTTCAACAGTTATTGCATTCAAATCACTAATACTTCTGGTCATCGCTGAGTCAACTGTTTTCGAAAGCATTCATATCTGAGTGAAAGAGCGCTAAACAACTCATTCAGTGCTTACCGACAGTTCGAGGAATAAAAGGAGTCAAAAGAGTGCTGACGTCGTGTCCACTGCTTTGAAGGGCTTCTGCGATGAGAGCCTTATTGAAGATTATCTCTTCACTCAACTCTTCCGGACTATTATATTGAGAATCAATGGTATCTTTGCGCTGACCTTTGCCTTGTTCATTGTTAAACTCAGGCAATAGCCAGGGGGTCTTTTCTTTTCTCGATTTGATCACTTGTTCGATATGAGTGCAAAACGCAGGAATGGCTATCAAGTGTCCAATCAGGTGAAGAAATCCGGCGACCAAACAGTGTATCGAAGACTTATGCGATTCGGTTAGAGTTGAGTTCTTAATCGAAGCCAAGTCTTGTATGGCGAACGTCAACCTCAAGAGCTCTGTTAGGGTCTCCTCTGAATTCAGTTCAATGCAGAGCAACGCCAGAGTCGTATAAATGGCGTCAAAGTTCTGTTCTTTATTATTACTCAATTGAATGTTTTCATAGATATGGAGAATGATTTCCGTCCCGTGTTTTTTCATAAACATAAGGTCCTGACGATCAGCCTTTTCGATAGTCAACTGATCCGGCGATGAAAGGGTCATCGGCTTTGAGAGTTTGGCCAAATTGTTGTGTCTGTCCAACAACTGATGGAATATCAACTGAACGGTGTGTCTAATCTTCGGATCGAATGACTTCGCTCTCGACAACAAAGGATTCAAGAATGATGTGGGAAACGCCTGAGTCATGTGAAGGGTCTTGTATTTTGTGGTAACTTTCAGCAAACTCTTCAGAATTGTATTTTGGAATTGAATGTCAGTACTGGAAGAGGAGGCAGTGGGCGGCGCCTTATTCATAATGAAGATCATTATTTCTATCTTCTGAAAGTCAGGCAAATTGTTGGCAAATTCTCCCAAAGTGTTGATAACCAGTTCCTGGAATTGCTTCTCAGCGTCGATGTGAGCCACGTCTTGACTATTACTGATGGAAGTCCTCAAGTAATGTAACAAAGAATTAATAACTTCCAGAACTGATGGTCCGATGGATTCGGAAGCAGAGATGGAGACGACCTTAGAGAGGACATTGACAATACCCGTGCGAACTTTGATTTTGAGATCAATTGACTCTTCAGATCGGGAGACATCATCCAAATGATTCATAAGCATCTGAATGACGGCATACGAGTGCTGGGCTTGGATTGAGTACATTATTATTTTAAAGGAATGCACCGCAAACTCATTGGGGTGTCTAGCGTTCCACAACTGGTGATTGTCCAGATGTTTGAGTATAGGTTTGACTACATTGTGGACGTGTCCGAACGCCGCTCTGCCAATCAGTTCCCGCAGACACTCTTCCGCGATGGCTGAGGCCGACACTATGAGCGATGAGCCATCTATAGTGGTCAGACCGATCACGTCTTGGCATTGCATATTGAATAGCAGTGATGGCACTATTTTGTCCATATGGGTCTCCTCCCAGATATCTGCCTGAAGGTCATCGCTTACAGTCTTCCGGATCACTCCTTTAAGACCATTAAGACCTGCGGTTCTCAACATATTTCTGGTCTGCAAATCGCTGTTCCCGTTGTGACAGAGAGACGAGAACTTTGACACAAAGAAATCATACCGTCTATGATATGAAGGGGTGTCCTCTTCTATGTTCGCAAACTTAACAAACTTTGGACGAAAGACAAACACTATGTTAACCCTATACTCATATAAAGGGAAGCATTGAGTGGTCTACCGATTGAGTGGCCAAAAGTTGCATTTCGGGTTCGTGACTCTCTAAGAGCTGCTGAACTATTTTTAAGAAACTCTCAACGAAGAGATTAAGGGTCTGTGCGTGACAGGCCACCAACAACTGGTCCATTGCATCCATTGCTATGATTACATAACTATCGATTCAAATATACAAAACACTCAAAGAATAACTCAAAACTAATGCACATAAATGTCTAAAAGTGTTGCCATAAAAGAGATTTAGTACCCATTCCTATGTCTGGATAGATCTCGAGCTACTTTTCGCGCCAAATAGTCGCCAATTCGGTCTAACTTTTCAGGTGATGAGAGGGCATAGAATGTAAGCTTTTCCATATTGGACTTCACTAATCCATCCTAAAACATACCATAACACTCCAATTAACACTTATTATAGAATATTCTTTCAATTGAGTGGTTGTCTCTATTCTCTGCCATAATTAGGTGCTTATGATTGCATACATTTGTAAAATATTCATGAATTGAATGTTACTTTTATTAGTTATAAATAACCGCTATTTTAGTGAAGGACTGGTGTTATAAATATTAATAATTGGGAATAAAAGTCGAGGAAAGTTATCGTTGATTACATACTTGAGGATTGGAAGGAAAAATATTATCGACTAATCGCTTATAACGTGGTCTGAGTGCAGAACAACAGCCACAACAGCCTATAAGAGGAAGGAAACAGACATTAATATCCTTAAGTCAAACAATAGTTAATTTCTTATAATCTAATGAATGAATTAAAGTGTAAAACAATAATCGATATAATTATTAAGTGGTCGACAAAAAATAAATAAATAAATATATGAAAAACATAACAATTGAATTGAAGGGGAAATACATTTTCCAAATTAGGAATTAATGCAAACGATATGAGGAAAAATGTGACAAAAATGTGGAAAACGACAGTTTAACTCACATTCTGGAGGATCGCACTGTTTGAACAGACCTCCGAACCATTCTGTCGGAGCGACACAACAACTCATAGATGAAATTAATGACATTATCTCTACTTAATAAGTGATTTCTGAGTAAATCTTCGATTTGATTAACGGAATATAGAATTTCATCAATAATTCTCTCTTTGATTAACGATTAATAGAATGATTTCGTAAATGATTAACAATTAATGAATAAAATATTAATTATTTAATGAATGATTGCATTAATAATGAGGTTTTGGATGAGGTTAAGGATTAGATGAGAAGCTTAGCCATAGTCCAAACGGCTCTCAAACTGGAAAACCAACAGAGAGGTGGTGGCGGTTCGGCAATGACTTCCGCCAATCGGGTGCCGGTAATAGCATTAATCACTTTCTGCTTTCGATTACCGGACATATTCGGGAACATAATAGACGTCTGAGTGCGCGGAATAAGAGAAGAAGTTATACTTCAGATGAGATTTGAAATAAACTTTCGTTTAGAATCAATAAATTGATAAACAGTGGGAATAATTGGGCCAAAGATGGAATCAGATAACAAATAAATACCAAATATTAGGTATTAGTTAATAATATTATGATCTTTGGACTTATGGTGGGTTTTCGGGCGAAACGCTCTGACGAGTAGTTAAAGCAATAAAATGTTGTCAACGACTAAATGGCAAAATAATTGTGTTTAATAACTGTTGGAAAGAGTATTCAATTATTTATCTGTTTATCAATTTATGCCATCGATTAGCGACTAAAAACACTAAACAACACAAACAGAGGATAACAACAAAAACTTTTTATATTAAATGCAAAGAATTGCTATTAAAAGGAATAGAGAAGCGAATTGAGAATATCCTCTCTCGGAGTCTGTCAGAGGCAAAGGTGAGTCCGTCCTATCGATTTTCATGCACTTATATACTGTTTTCTGGCGAAAGACCTAAATATTACATTCAGAGTGAGTTTCCTCTTATCTCTGCTTCGCTTATATGTGCGCAAACCATACACTCATTCAAAAGCAGTTTAACCATATTTTTAGTGATTCGCGACTCAAACACAGAGCTCGAGCCCTGACTGCAAATTATTACAATCCTTACAGTTAATGCAAATCATATATTATTTCAATTTTTTAATCGCATTGAAAGCATGGATTTTCCTTTTACTCAATGCTTTTCCTTCAGATAAGGAATAATTAATCAAAAAATATCAATAATTTCAGTCATTAAGTAAAAAGAAGTGAAAAGTATTTCGCAATTTCTTAATAAAGAGCTTATTCTTCGTGTGTGACGACAAGAGTTCGTCAGAGCTATCAAAACATCGGAAAAATATCTCAATTTAAATAATTTTTGTCCCAAAATATCATTTCTATTAAACAGATACTCGAAGAGAGAAATGAATTCATTTCGTTATTAAAATATGAGACACATTTCATTCATTACACGAACAATATTTGCAAAAATAGCAAAACATATCAAACAAAAGCCAAGTCTATACGGGATATGAAGTACACGACAAAAACTAATTCATTAAAAACAAATTAATGAATAATTTCTTCAGTTTGTGATCAATAAGTCTAAAGAAAAGTTAATAAATATATGACAAAAACAAATTTTGTAATAAAAATCCTATTGTTTGACAATAAAACTATATTATTGCTAATAAAAACAATTAATTAATAGTCGAGAAAACACAGAAACACAAGAATTTTTCATAACTCGTATTTGTTTTTATAGCAAAAGACAATTAGTATTCAACGAAATGACTTTCTCTGACTATAGTTACCGTATCCTCGGGGGTATAATTGCATGCAATAATAAGTCAATTTAAGCTAAAATGAGTTTTGCAAGAACCTATGCAACTATATCTAGATATAATTGCACCATTGATCAGAAATTTAGGTATAATTGCACCCATTTTTCAAATGCAAAAGATTTTATTGTGAGTCGATATCAACAAATTTAAAACACATTTAAACCAGGTTTGGCCATCCAAGGCATAGTTCAGGGAGGATAGGGCCGGATTTTTTAAAGAAAAGTCAGGGGAGGGATTTAGGAGAAGGATAAAATGGTCGTTAATCCAAGATGGAAGCCAAAAAAGACACAATTTTGTACGTAAATATACATTAAATTTCTGTTTTTTGGTTAAATTAGCCTTAATTAAGCTTAAATACAGTTTAAATCCAGTAAAATTAACTAAATTAACAAAAATAGCGAACAAAATGGCGAAAAAATGGCTTTCGGCCGCTGTCAAAATCAAGGGGGGATTTACGGTTTTGTACAGGGTGATCAGAAAAGTAACCGGTCTCTATTGTAGGGTTTGTGCCTCCGATGGTACAAATCTCAAAAGTAAAAGTAAATACCGTGTGTTATTTGAGCATGTCAGAAGGTAGTACTCTTCAAGACAAATTCATCGGTCTAATTTATAGATTTCTAAGATGTGTAGTTTAGACTCAAAAGGACTACAAAATTTGATCATTAAAACATTTTTAAAAAATATTTTACTGAAAATTGACATGAAAATCAATTAAACCATACATGCCGAAGTAGTTGGTAATGTTTCTAATATTCTGAAAGAGATAATCTTTCCCTTAACTTTACAAATCAAAATTTTGAAGTTTTTTTTTATATTTTCAGAGCTTATCACGTTTATAACTTACTAATATTGATAAATATGTTCATATTCAAGTGATTTTATAACTAATTTCCCAGTATGTATTGAAACAAATGTTTTTAAGGTCAAACTTTGAAGTCCATTTGTTCCTAAACTACACATCCTAGAGATTTGTAAATTAGACACATGAATTTATTATGAAGAGTACTATCGTCTGACATGCTCAAATTACTCACGTAATGTACTTTCACTTTTGAGATTTGTACCCTCGGAGGCACAAACCATACAATAGAGACCGGCTTCTTTTCTGATCACCCGGTGTAACAATTTTTCGCGAAGCTTAGGGGGGATTTTTCGCAAATCTCAAACCTAAGGGATTTCCGGCAAACCCCTCCCCCCTATGGCCAATTCTGATTTAAACAGTTATTGCTAGAGTCAAATTCATCGATTGGAACGAGTACTTCTTCAAATTTTTCATGTGACTCGTCGAAAATGTGCTCAAAGTTTACTGCAATTATATCTAGATATAATTGCACCCCTAACCAGAAATTAATATACAATTGCATGCCATTATAACCCAGAGAATACGGTAAAATTCGTGGGCTTTATTTATAAAAGAGTTATGAAAAAATAGCAAAATATGGAAATTCTTTGGAAAAATATCAATACATTTTGGCTTCACTTTAAATGAAGAATAAATGAAAATTTGTTTGATTTGCATAAAAATAAGAGAAAATTCATATATTCTGAGCAAAAATAATGATAAGAATATCCCTTCGATATTGAATTTGTGGGAATACTTGTTTGAATAGGAAAGTCATTAATAATACACTTAAATAAAAATGTCCTTGGTCAAAATTGCGTCTAATAGTTTTAATCATAAGTTAGTTCTAATAATAAAATAATTTCTATTTTAAATGATAATTAAATCCAAGGATATAAAGAGGATCAACATAACAATACAAAATTTGAGGCTATAGAAATAAGTGTGTATTATCATGGTAATTTAAAGAACACTTGATAAGAATAACTCTATTAGGGGATCTAGCATAAATCAAATAATTTCTTACATGTTTATTTTACATGTTTACTTTAATCCGATTATTGGCGTGGACTCTAAACGAGTAAAAATAAATAAAATCAAATTGAAATTAATAGTAAATGTCCTTGACACAAAAAAACCAAAAACCAGTTTATGAAAGTTAGTCTCGAATTCCGTAAATTTCTATAATTATATCATTTGATGGATAATATGTGACTCAAAATGAATAAAAATCACATTTTCATAATAATAGCATCTGTTGTGGGCATCTTTTGTGTGGCACTTATTGCATGGTTAGTGGCTTCACCTAGTTCTAATGGTAAGCATTTTAATTCATTGTTGCTTACTCACTTTTTAATCCCTTAATGCAATTCTATTTTGGCTAATATTTTGAATTTCAAAAAATAATCAAAATAAATAAAATAGGATTTTATTTCTATTATTCACATTGAAACTTATGATACACTTGATAATTTAAATAGAGGATTAAAATTACCATTATTTAAATGGAATTAACAGCATTTACACATAGAATACACATTTACAGATATCTATAATAGATCAATTCACTCTTATATAAATGCCACCATTATATACTAGGTATGCTCACTTATTACTAAATGATTATATGGAATATATATACTTTTAATAATGATCTTGATATTTATTATACATTTTAAGGTGAAGCTTACCCATTGGTCAACCTTAATGATGGCAAAACTATGCCCATCATTGGTTTGGGTGTTTGGAAGACGACGGATGAACAGTCCAGACAGATGGTGAGGGATGCTGTGAGTGTGGGCTACAGACATATTGACACTGCCTGGAGATATCTCAATGAGAAGGGTGTGGGTCAGGGCCTCAAAGACCTCTTTGATGCTAATTCACTCAAACGGGAAGAGATATTTGTGACGACCAAAGTGTGGAATACCTTCCACAGTCGTACCCTCGCGGTCGAGGCTATTAAAGATTCCCTTGTTAACCTAGGTCTTGATTATGTAGATATGGCTCTCGTTCATTGGCCCACAGGGTTTAAAACTGGAACAGGAGAACAATACCCAAGATATCCCAATGGTTCAACTATACCAGGTGATCTACAAGGGTCAGGAAGCATAGAAGAAACTTGGAGAGGGTTTGAAGATATGCAAAAGCAAGGATTGGCCAAGAGCATCGGTGTGTCTAATTTTAACATTGGTCATTTGGAGAGAGTGTTGAAAATGTCATCCATCAATCCAGCTGTTAACCAAGTAAGTTTTCAATTCATTTAAGCTAGTTCAATTGTAAAACTTGCTCAACCCTGCCTTGTTCATAAATCAACAAGTATTTTAATTAAATACTCTTATTCACTTATAGGTTGAAATTCATCCTTTCTTCCAACAACACGACTTGGTTAACTACTGCCAAAAGAAGGGGATTGCTGTGACGGCCTACAGTCCGTTAAGACAAGGGGATAGGGAACTGTTAGGAAATCCTATTCTTAATGAAATCGGTGTCAAATATAATAAGACAGCGGCACAGGTCACTCTCCGGTGGCTAATCGATAGAAATATAATAACGATTCCGAAAACAGTGAACAAACACAGAATGATTGAAAACATCAGTATATTTGACTTCAAATTGACTGCACAGGAGATGAACAGAATTGCATCACTCGATTCAAACAGACGTATCAATGATATACCGGGCAATAAAGAACATCCCGACTATCCTTTCAATTATTAACCAGGTTTGACCAAGAGGTTCATCAGGGGAGCGGTTTTCAATTTCCCATTATTTTCGAAAAAGCAATACAATGTATTTAAATGGAGATTTTGGCCAAATTTCTGATCACCCCGAGGTTGATTCGCCTGGTTAACCTTGTTGTTATTTTTGTAATCGTTTACTCATTTTAATTACTGTTAATTTAAATATTGTATTAATAATTTGAGGCAAACTTTTTTAAAAAATAAATTCCTTATTAATTCAAAATGATTTTATTACCGTAATTACCTGGATTAAAATACGTACAATTAATCTATCAAATTCCATAAAATTTGATAATACAATATATTTTAATCAGGTATACGGAGTATTATAGCCTTTGATCAAGGGTGTTTTAGTAATTAGTAAACATATTAATTTATGTTATTTTGTATTATAAATTGGATAATCAAGGTATCTTGATAACTTTAACGGTCTTAAGTAATTTCTGGTTTTCTTGAAGCGAATACCTTCCTCTGCGTGAAGACAGTCGGCATAAATACCAGGCATTTGCTCCAGAGATAAGCGTTTTACCCCATTTAGGTGTCCTAGGTGAATTTATGAAACTAAGAAAGAGAACAATGTATAAGATAACAAACCTCCGACCACTTGCAGAGCACTGAGTAAGTCAAAACACTGGCGTCTCGAAGGACTTGCATGGTATGACTCAAATACCAAGAGTAGAATTACAAGTTTTAAACTGATATGTGATGAGAACGACATTTCGAAACTGAAGATGTCTTTCAATGAGAAGAATATCCCTTTTGTTGTTGAAAATTGTGAGAAATTTTTATCTCAAAGACTTCTTTTTATACCTCATTCCTAATGTATATAAAATGCATTTTCTTTATAAACACTAAACTTTATAAATAGTTTTACAGAAGAATAAAAGGATTATAGTATTTGTATTCACAAAATATATTACTTTTTGATAATACAATTGGCTCTCGATTCAAGTAGTTCCGATTATTTCAATTCCTATATTATGGATGAACAAGCTCTTCTTGATAGGTAGAAAGGCTCTGGAAGCATTTGGATAATAAATATTTACTCATAATAATCTTTAAAATAGATAAGGCGAATAATCCCTCTTAAATGATACCTTCTCTGAATTTTCTGTGTTGATAAGTGGCAAATGTAACCATGCTCAAAAATTCCAATTAATTTAATTTAGATCTAATTTCTAATAGAAGTTAAAATAAATAAATTATTTTATGCAGATATTGGCATGATTATTCAATGGGTAATTAGGTTTATATAATCTATTACTAATTAGGAAATAAATTAAAAGTTTAGTTAGGAATTAAAATGGCTTTTAAGTGAGACCTTGCTGGACAAAGTCACGTCGAATTCGTTATGATCGAGGTTCATCTGTATAATATTCAAACTGTATTTCAAAAATGATTGATATTTATGTGAAGTGAAACCTATTTAAATATTTATTGAATTTTCTCTATTATACAATGACTCGTGATTTAGACCTGGGTAGGTATTGATAATAATATTCAATTGATGATCATTTCAAAGAAGATTGTGTTCTCTCTAATAGGTTTAATGCCTATGTGTTGCCTTGATCATTATTCAACTGTTATTTAATAATATACCTCAAGCTTCTAAAGTTCAGAGTATCTAAGAATAAGTTAAGCTAGTTAAAGTACACTCAGGCTCCAATAGTATCAACCAGTGTTGGCAGACCAATTTGGTTGACATTAATGGAAAGTTGATACAATCGGTCTTTAATTCTTAATGGAGTTTATATCATTTATTCG
>JAQIWF010000149.1:0-25693 GCA_034694965.1 Ceratozetes gracilis
TTGAATTTATTGGTATAACGTAATCTCTGACCTTGGACATTATCTAATATTAACTGAATCCTATTTAATCATACGTTTATTTAATCTAATGATAAAATTTACTGTTTGACAAACAATTGATATAAAACTGACGGAATTTTCCTCTTATCATAACCAGGGGTTGTCATTCAACTTGAACCTAAGGGAAGGGAGTATTTTGAAAAATACCCAACACTGGGAGCTGAAAACCTCAACAGAGCTAGTGCTAGTCACTAGCAGGTAGTGCATAGCCAGTCAAAATTTTTTCTGGGCTTAAAACTTTGTGTGTAATTTGTTGCAATTTGCTAGTTTATTTTATAAACTTGAGAATTCATATTCATATTTACTACTCATTTTAAATAGTAATCATTTGAATAAGCAAAGGTTGTGCATATGATAAATATTTAACCTGGTTTTCAGTCTGTTTGACGCCCTATGGCTTAATTGGTCATCCATGGTCATTAATAAATTATCATGATAATACCTGAACTAATGATAATAAATATAAACGAATCCATGCAAGTTTCTAAAGTTAACAAATCTCCTTAATTTTGTCATTTAGAGGAAATATACTATAAATTCTATTATAAAGATTAATGTTATCTTGATGGTATTGGACAAATGAAACTTAAAGGATAAGAAAGAGTGAAACAAATCCGTCCGATATAAATGAGCTTGATTAAATATGTAAAATGTGATAGAGCTTTGAAGGAGTGAGAAATACTGTTGAGTTGATTCAATTGAATGAGATGTGAGTTGAATGTAACCATTGATTGCATTGAATTTTAAACACATAATTGAGACAAAAATTTGGTTTCATTTTAACGTCGCTTTTGTATGAATTGTATTCACTCTTTACGAGGTATACAAACGTAGTTTCAAATTAGTGTTTATTAAATTAGTTTGCATTTAAACCAAGATTACTCACATTACCCCCAAATTAACCAAATATTATGCCCTTACTTATCATGTCTTAGATCTAAGCCATGGGTTCATCTTTTAGTGACTTTATGTCTAAATATATTTGATTCACAATTTTATTTGTCTTTCGTTTGAAACAAAGTATTGAAAAATGAGTGAAACTTATAATATATTTGAAGTCTTAAACTCTTATATGAGAAGCGATCAATTGATGGAACCACAGATGATGTCTCTCTTCGTATTAGTCCTAATAGTGATGATCGCAATCTTTATCTCATTCACATTAGTCCGTAAACTCCGCCCCCGAATAACTCGGGTAATACTTCCCGACCCAAATCTGCCCCGATTTAGGAAAAGAGATAAAGTGATGTTTTATGGCCGAAAAATGCTGAGATCTGTCCGCTCATCACTTCAGGCCACGAGTGAGTACTTCCCAACTCTATTGATATTATATTTGATTAAAATGTTTAATTAAAGGCCGACTTCGGGGCAAAAAGAGGCAATTGGTTCTGCGTTTTGCCAAGAAATTACTTCGCATTAAGAGAGACCAACCGCTCACTCTTCAGGTGAGCGAACCCTCTCAAGCATTCTTAGAAGAAGAGATCGGCGATCAGTGCGAACAACCCCTTCCGCCAGAAGTTATTTATATGCTTAAGAGTATTCGAGTCTTTGGTTTCTTCGATAAACCATTATTTTTGGAGTTATGTAAAAATCTTGAGTTCAAAAGCATTCCAAAGGGACAGCACTTGTTTTCAATCGGTGAACCCGACGACAGTATATATATCGTACAAACGGGTAGACTCCAGGTCTCTATTAATGAGTCGGACGGAAATGAATTAATTTTGAAAGAGGTGACAGTCGGGGAGTCCATCGCCAGTATGTTATCTGTTATGGATGTACTGACCGGTCATTTGGCGCCATTCAAAACAGTTTCGGCCAAAGCTATCGAAGAGAGTGTTATAATTCAACTCAAAGTTGAACTCTTTAAACAACTTCTTGAGAAATATCCGGAATCGTTAGTCCGTGTGGTGCAGGTGATTATGGTTCGCCTACAAAGAGTCACTTTTACTGCATTACATCACTACTTAGGGCTAACCACTCAACTCTTAAATGCCGGACATATTAACAAACAGAGATCTGTTTCTGCAGTACAAGCACTACATTCAGTGAACAGTTCCAGTCCTCCTAAGACAAGTCCATTGCGTCCAACAACACTTCCGACCCAAACATTACAGCACTCATACTCTTATTCTGGTACCGACTCTTCAGAATTAAAGAATATATTGAAAGTAATGGCAAACAGTGAACAAACACCAGAATTGGAACAACAAATGGATGACTCAATCCTTTCCATTCAGAAGACAATCGATCGGAAGAAATCAGAGGTCGAATCTCCGCGAAAACAGAAGTCTTTGAACACATACTTTGGTCCTCCAGAAAATCAAAAGTTGAAGCGCCGGCGCTCTTTCATCTTCAATGAGAGTCTAATTCAGGGTCTGACCGATGATGAGATCTTCAACATTGCAGTCGAAGGACTTATGAAACACTTGAATATTGACGACCAAAAACTGCTCCAAAAGAAACTGATTGTCAAAGAATTCAATTCTGGTGTTTGTCTCACGAGTGAAGACACACACGAAGAGAACAATCTGTTCTTTGTATTGACCGGTTCTATCATTGTTTCCCAAAAGTCAGTCGATAGGGAAGAAGAGAATATTCTGTATGTGGTATATCCCGGAGAAATAGTCGGCGCTCTTTCTGTGATAACAGGAGAGCCATCGATGTTCACAATAAAAACTCGTCAGTCATGTAAAGTGGGAGTCATTACTAAAGACAATATCTATGACATACTGACAGAACATCCGAAATCAGTGCTTCATTTGGCTCATGCAGTGGTCAGACGATTGTCTCCATTTGTGCGTCAAATCGATTTCGCTTTGGATTGGATTCACTACGAGTCGGGTCGGGCTATCTATAGACAAGGGGACAAATCTGACTGCACTTACATTGTTCTGAGCGGTCGCTTGCGGTCAGTAATTACTCGACCGAATGGCAAAAAAGAGTTTGTCGGTGAATATGGAAAGGGTGATCTCGTGGGACTCGTCGAAGTGATTACTCAGACCCCTCGCTCCACCACTATAATGGCTGTGAGAGACTCAGAATTAGCCAAACTTCCCGATGGTTTAGTGGAAGCCATTAAAATAAAATATCCGGTTGTCGTCACTCGACTTATTCACCTTTTGGGTCATAGACTACTTGGAAATCTACAAAACCACACATTGAGTGCTCAGCCTTTTTCAGCTGCAGAAATGGGTTGGCGTCCGACCGGCTCTAACTTTACTACAGTAGCACTTCTATCAGTGACAGATGAAGTCCCTCTCCAGGCCTTTGCAATGGAATTATATCACGGATTGACATCTATTGGAGCCGTTTCTCACTTGACTTCAGAATTTGTTCGAAAATCTTTGGGACCGACGGCTTTGGAAAAGCAGTCGGAATATAGACTGTGCTCATGGCTCGCACAACAAGAGGATCAGCACAGAATAGTCCTCTATCAATGTGATTCACACTTCTCAACTTGGACTCAGCGGTGTATCCGTCAGGCGGACTGCATTCTAATCATAGCACTGGCAGATCAGGAGCCGTCGGTGGGTCACGTGGAGAAACAATTGGAACATTTGGCGATCAGAACACAGAAAGAGTTGGTTTTATTACATAAACCCGATTCACTCAAACCTCAGAGCACTGTTCTATGGCTTAACATGAGGTCGTGGTGTTCTTCACACCATCACATCCGATGTCCTAAAAGAATGTTTACGAAGAGATCACTGGCAAAGACTAAAGAAATTTATGCCGCGCTCTTCAATAACCCGCCGCCCATTCATTCAGACTTTTCACGTTTGGCACGTTTTCTAACGGGCACTTCCATTGGCTTAGTATTAGGTGGTGGGGGTGCCAGAGGGGCTGCTCACGTCGGGATGATTAAATCGATAACTGAGGCGGGAATTCCTATTGATATGGTGGGGGGAGTGTCTATCGGAGCTTTTATGGGTGCCCTTTGGTGTCAAGAGAACAATATAACTACGTATACACAGAAGGCGAGGGCCTGGTCTCACAGTATGACGTCTTATTGGCGCCAAATCTTAGATCTCACATATCCTGTGACCGCAATGTTTACGGGACATGCCTTCAACCGTTCCATTTATGAAGTGTTCGATGAGAGACAAATTGAAGACTTATGGCTCCCATACTTCACACTCACCACAGATATAACGAGTAGTTGTCCGCGAGTTCATAGACACGGCTCTTTGTGGCGTTACGTGCGCTCCAGTATGTCCTTATCTGGATATTTACCACCACTTTGTGACCCAATTGATGGACATCTACTCCTTGACGGCGGATATGTAAATAATTTACCCGCAGATGTGATGCGAGATGTTATGGGCGCTCAAACTATTCTGGCCATTGATGTGGGCAGTCAGGATGTGATGGATATGACTAATTATGGCGACACTCTTAGCGGTTGGTGGTTATTATGGAAGCGATGGAACCCCTTCTCAAAACCAGTTCGAGTCCCGAATTTGCCAGAAATTCAGTCGCGATTGGCTTATGTCAGTTGTGTTAAGCTCTTGGAAGAAGTCAAACAAAGCGATTACTGCACTTATGTGAGGCCTCCGATCGACAAATACAAGACTTTGCAATTCGGGAGTTTTGATGATATAATGGACGTGGGGTATAATCATGGTAAAGTACTCTTCGCAGCCATGCGTTTGGGTCAACAAAAACCACTCCACTCTCTCTTGTCTGAGGAGAGGTCTAAAGTTCATAACCGTCAAGGAATGCATAAACAGAGCCATGCCACTTTTACCGATTTGGCAGAGAGGGTGTGCAAGATTAAGTCTCCGAATATAGCCTGGAATCTGAATAATTTTGATGACATATCAGAGGATGAGGACGAATACGTATCAGAACCTGATTTGCAAACTTTTGGAACCACAGACACGGATACAGACTCTGCCCCGAAGTTAAAACAGAGGAAAGTGAGTACTATGTTCTGAGTCATTCAAAATAATATCAATTTAATAACAAATGAAAAGTTTATTTAAATTAGAATTCCGTTCAATTCGTTTAAAATTTTATAAATAATTTAAGTATTAAATAAATATCACTTTTATTATAGTTTTGTATAAATAACCTAAAAATAAGAAATAGTTTTATGGAATATAACCGGTAATTGACGTCAACTCAAATCAAAGTCAACATAACTTCAAACTTAACCTAATTTTCATTTCAATTAAAACAAGCGAATCGTTGGTCAGCTTTGATTCAAATAATACATTAAATAAGGAATTGATATAAAAATAATCACAGATAAGGGTTTTGGCAAATGCTGTCGAAGAGCAAAGCACTTCAGGTAATGCTTTTTATAGGATATCTTACTCTTCTCTGCCGTTCGGATCTCATTTGTTGTCAGCTCTGGTCTGCATTCCTAACAAATAAATCACTTTTAATGCAAAATATTTCACAAAATGACAAACTTTTTGACAAATGTGTTGACATTTGGGACAAACAATAGTTCCCATATGTAACCAATCGTTTGCATAGAGTTGTACTTTAAGTTCCTGGTTCTCATACAAACAGGTATAGCTCTGGTTATGTATTTCCAAATGTAATGATCCGTTTTCACATCTGTACTGAAAATTTAAAATCAATTAAATGATGTCAACCATCGAAAGCGAGGGAATGTCTTACTTTATAACAACCTGAGCCCCAGTGCTGCCATTGTCTGACTTGAGTGCAGGTCCTTTCCTCCCACATCTGGTTGTTATGATTGAAACACTTGGAATCTGATCCGTAATACTCTAACGCGAAGTTCTTTTCTGGAATTGGATTGTTTTCAGAGTACTGACACTTAGAGCCCCGAACGACCACATCATTCAGTTTCCACGTAAACTCTTGAATGTATGGACAAAAGTCCGCTAAATTAACAGAACCTCCATATCTGGAGGTGTCGTTCCTATTCTTAACACTTGGAATGTAATCGAAATTTTGATAATCTTTGGGTAAATCTGATGTGTATTCCATGAGATTGCACAGGGCTACTGCGTCTCTACTGTCAGTGCACTCAGTTTCCAACGGATCTCTTTTCACTTTATCACAAAAGGGATGAATACTCTCCCCTTTGGAACGGCGAGAATCGATCCAATGTTTACAACTCTTTTGAGCAAAATCACAGCCGAGATCTTTACCCCATTCCAGCGGTTGTGCCAATTCGTAGTTTGGGGAATACCATCTTTAGGACAAAGTTTCATTTTACTATGTAATCCCAAAACAAAAGGATGAATACCCCGTGTCTTCCATCAAAGCCAGAGTTATTCGAGAATAGACGGGATTTTGTGTATGTGTTCCCGTCATCGCCTCATTCTGTCCCATATTTAACAAATGAGATAATATAGAAGTTAATCAGTACTTACCTCAAACACTCTCTTCTCCCAATGAGTGAGAAGAGTGCCGTCCTCTCCCTGGTCTTCCAGCTCTGCCCCTTCCAGAGCGGAACAATTGAAGTGATTGCGAACCTCTTTCTGTGAGTAAAACATTAATATTTGATAGAAATTGTATGAAATAACTGACCACAACATTAGGGGTAACCATCATATGAACTATTCTTGGTATAGAACCGCCACGAACTTCCCAATTGGGTCTGTCCACTTTTCTAATTATATTATCACTCCATTGAGGAGTCTTTAAATGTCGGCTTATAATTGGCTTTCCATTTCTACCCCTTGAACTGAGAGGTCGACCCTCTTTATCACGAAAATATGCGTAAAGGGATACTGAGAAGCCGAGTGCGTGCAGTATCTCGTGTTTCACTGTTGACAACAGAGTCTCCAAGTCTTGGGCTTTGGTTGATATGGAATTGGGGCAGAGATTGGCGTGTCCTGCAATAGGACTACAAACAAACTCATTTCTATTCAATCAATTTGTCAGATATACCGGTCCAGTCCTGTTTCTTGTTGACAGTGTGCCGCATATGCAACGGTATGGCCTTTATTACAGCGCTCGGTCTGCATCGCTGACACGTAAAACACAAAATCTGCATTTTCTATGCCTTTCCCCGTTTGGGGCCATTTATTCTCCGGTTTATATAACTGACAATTCCTTCCATTGACGTCACAAACGCGACAATTCTTTAAAGAGTCACAATTGAAGCCTATGTTCAAAATAAGAGCCGTACCTCTAAATGATCTTCAGGTACAACCACTTCACCACAAGTGGTAATATTTTCACATTTTTCAACGCAATACTGATGGGGCGGATCACTGTTAGGAAAGAAGGCCTGATTGTTGGGACACTTACTGTCAGTTCCCAACAAAATTAATTAAAAAACTATATTTTTGGACAAATAAATGAATACCGATTCAGTCGAATGGGAACGTGAAGGGGCTTTACGTATAGGGCTTTTTGCCAGTAATCTAGTGCTTGAGGTAGGACTGTATTCTGTGCCCATAAATAAGAACAATTTAATGACACAAAAGTGATATAAAAAATGATTCTCACATTAATTATCTGAAACTTTTCGATTGGAATCTTTTTAACGCTTGAGTCGTAAAAGACTCTTATTCTGAGTGGTTGGTCAGCACTTCGTCGGTGTATAACATGTCTGTCCTCCAAATGAATGTGATTTACCTAAATATCGAAATATATATATATATATAGAATGCAATTGAATTCGAGTCATATTCCATATGTTTTACAATAAAAGGTGACATCAAAGCAGATCATCAAACAATGACAATAACTATAAATTAACTACCAAGGTATGTGTAAAGTATCACACTTATTAAGGGGTACCACCTCTGCAGACATAGCTTCTTGTGACCGCTTTAACTCTATTTTAAGTTTTTTTTATAATAAGTTAATTCAACTCAAGAATTATAACATCTTATAAATTATAAGTTATAATCATTTGGTTACAAATGTACTGCTAATTCTCAATAAGACTTGCTTGGTATTATGGACAAAACAATGATATTTACATATTATGCATGGTGAATTTATATTTTTCTTATTGACTGTCAATGTATAAGTGATTTTTTAATCTTTCTCTTAATAAGTATACTTTATAAATGATGTCTAACTGATTGATCATTTGGTGGTCTCTCTCATTGATTGTCTCATTTAGTAATAATTGTATACATTTTTAATAAACTTTGTACAGAATTACTCAAAAACTACTGTGAATAGTGTGGGATAGGTGTATGACCAAGGATATGACCCAGAATATCACTCTAATGTCAGGAGACATAGAAGATGACTCTAAAGATACTTATGAGTGGTTTATTGGATGTCAGACCTGTTCGGGTGCGGGCGGTATATGTGAGCAATGATGCCATGAGTGGTGAATGTGTGCAAAATTATGGTCGATATGTATGGAAACTATTAATAACTTAACCATTAATTTATATAACATTTCAATAAAGGAGTGATTCAATGGTTTTCATCATTAAATAGTTTAAATGCATTAATACTGCGTTTCTCTCATATATGAGTCATATCTTACAAACTGTCACTTAATCTCAACTCAACTCCGATTCACTCCAATTGCTCTCAACTTATCTTCAATTCATGTAAACAACCATTAATTACGACAAACATATAGTTTTTCAAAATGCTTATCATTTCAATTAAGCTTGGTTATTCCATCACTATTTAGCAATTTCAATACCCTTTAACCAAGGTAATTTGCTAATTAAGTAGAGCTCAAATATATATGTTATAACTTAAGTGTAAAATTGTGACCAAAAATAGAGCCCTTTATTATTAGTGACACTATTTATTGCATAATGTTTTGAGTAATGTTTATAAAATAAGTGGTGATTTTGCGCCTCTTTTGATCAAACTGTTCAAGGTGATTATGGCATATTCCAATCATCACTCCATTCAAACACATTCAACCATTACTTTATTATCATTACTTCTCACAATTACACTCAGTTAGTCATTCTTTTTAACAAGATCAATTATTTAAAAAAAAGTCCTTAAAAATTGAACCCAATATCCAGGTAATATTACTTTTATTACTCATTTAAATTTAATAGATTATTATTTGACATATTCTAGAAATATTGTATTCATTTTTAGAAAGTTATTAAAAAGTATATGTATTTTGAAATATGGTTTTGATTATGGATTTGAATAAGTTTGGAAAATGAAAAAGGGGATATCGGGGACAACTCTTAGACTCGGCATTTAAATACAGTGAAGGCTCGATTTTATCCCTCTCAATTTAACCCTAGCTCGATTTTGTCCCCCAAAATTCAAACCCCCTCCCATAGACCCTAATGTTAAAAAAAGGCTTGATTTTATCCCTAGCTCGAAATTATCCCTTAAAATCTTTGTCCCGCATGAAGGATAAAATAGAGCTTTCACTGTAGTAAACAAATTTCTCTCCGGGGAAAAAAGCCAATTCTAGATTTGAATTTAGAAAAGACTGTTCCTGGGTGAATTTGGGAGGGCTTTACAATTGTTCAAATTATTTAAAGCATTTTGGTTTGTTATTGTAAGTGATCTAGCTCCCCCTCCCCTTTAAACAAAATGTGGTCAACTATTTGTCACCACTTTATTAATTGAGACAAATGTAAAAATAAGTAGAATTTAGAAGAGATATAAATTATACGACTATTATCTCCTTAGACATCAATCTTATCTCAATTCAATGCTAATATTAAGAGTTATTCTTTGAGTTGTAATTTGAGCAAGAACGTTTATTTGCTCCACTTAAATTCCATTTAGAATCAATTCTATATTTAAAGTCAAATAAGTTAATGAGAGCCTATAATTGCCTTATGATAAGAGATAAGTCTTTGATATCCAATCTCTTGTGATATTACTTTCGTTGTGAATGAGAAGTGATTCTCAAATCTGTTAATATTCACTAAAATTAATTGAAACCCATTTCTATTGGTTTTTACCATATTTTAAGGTATTAAAGACAAGTATAAAGATATCAAACTTATGTAAGAAGAGGTTTTCAATAAAAGTCGAAATAATTGTGAGGAATGTCTCGAATTGGAGTCGCCGTCTGTTCTCTTAATCAATTGGCCCTCGATTTTGAAGGCAATGCTAACCGAATAATTAAAAGCATTGAAGAGGCTATTAGTTTGGAGGCATCCATTAGAGTGGGTCCAGAACTAGAAATACCCGGTTATGGCTGTGAGGATGCCTTCTATGAGATGGACACAACATATCACTCCTGGCAAGTATTGGCACAAATTATCGAAAAAGATTTTAAGGACATTCTAATAGACATCGGTATAAGTTTTGACTTTATTTTAGAAATGTTTGACTAAAGTTGATGTTTACTCAAAGGAATGCCAGTTCTGAAAGACTCTGCTCTCTATAATTGTCGTATTCTTGTGTTAAACTCTCAGATAGTTCTGATTCGACCCAAAACTCGATTAGCTTTGAATGGGAACTATAGAGAGAGTCGTTGGTTCACCACTTGGGACGACGGCTCGCAAGGCTTAATGACTTGGTTTCCGTTACCGACATTTATTACTCAACTTAACGGACAAACCAGAGCTCCATTTGGAGACAAAGCTGTTATAGAAATTGCTTTGAACTCAGAATCTATAGTGAGTGCCACCACTTTTAGAATTGGGTTTGAGATTTGTGAAGAGTTATGGCATTCGGACGCTCAGCACATAAATTTGTTCGGCAAAAGGGGCTGTCATTTGGTGCTCAATAGTTCGGCCTCTTATTGGGAAATCCGTAAACTGAATCGAGCGCTCAATCTTATGAAGAGCGCGACCTTTAAGTCGGGTGGAGTCTATGCCTTTGCAAATCTAGTCGGTTGTGATGGCGGTGGAAGGCTGTGCTTCTATGGCAGGAGTCTTGTTATGATGAACGGTGACCTCATTGCTATGACAACCAACACGGAAACCATGTTTAATGAGATTCAAACGGCCATCGCTTACATCGACACCAATGAAGTCACGCAATACAGGCTTCAAAACAATATTAAAACACAAACCCATAAAATACTCGGAAATCATTTAATCTTCAATTCCAGACAAACAAATAATTATAATTCCGATACCATTGATATCGAGAAAGTGGTCACAATAAGTATCAATGGATTCCATATTCTAAAGACATCAAAGGTTTCAGAAAAAGAAACCAATTTAAGTCAATTAAGTCTAAGACCAGAGGAGGAGATAATGCATTACTGCTCGCTATGGCTCTGGGATTACTTAAGGCGATGTATTAATCGAGGACTCGAGGGCTTTATTGTCCCATTGAGTGGAGGACTAGACTCCAGTTCTGTGGTTTGTCTCGTCTACTCTCTCTGTACTCTATTATATCATCAAATGGTTAACAAAAATCAACAAATAATCGATTGTTTAAAAATAGTGTTCAAAGATCCCAATATTGGAGAGAAAATTAATTCCCCGAAAGATATTTGTAATAAACTTCTGAAATGTGTTTACTTATCGACCAGATATTCAGGACGTGATAGTCATGACAGAGCGTTGAGTTTAAGTCAAAGTGTCGGCTCTCAGTTCGTTGCACATAATTTCGATGACATCTACCAACTGATCAACACTTCCGTCCCATTGGAGAGCAAACCTGACAACAATGTGGTTACTCTTCAGAAGCAGAACCTTCAGGCGAGGCTTAGAATGGTTTTGACTTATTATTTGAGTGAAGGCAAGAGATTGGTTTTGGCCGCCGGTAATGTTGATGAGGCTTTGGTCGGGTATCTCACCAAATATGACTGTTCTTCAGCCGATCTGAACCCAATCGGTTCTATTAGTAAAAACGATTTAAAAAGTTTTATGCGATTCTGTAAAGAACTGATTGAAGACAAGAATAATGCTATTAATAGAATAGTTGAGGCAATTCCCAGCGCAGAGCTCACCGGTGAAGACCAGGAGGACGAAAAAGATTTGGGCCTAACTTATGACGAACTCAGCATTTTTGGTAAACTAAGAAGAGGTCAATTCGGTACTTATGGACCCTATGGTATGTTTTGCAAGATATGGGATGAAAGACAGTGCACTCATATTAAGTCTGCCATCAATGGCTTAAATGAAACTACGGGTCCAGAAGTGATCGCAACAAAAATCAAAAGATTTTTCACACTCTATGCAAATAATAGACACAAACAAACGATATTAACGCCTGCATTGCATTCGGAGACCTACTCTCCAGACGATAACCGTTTCGATCACAGACAGTTCCTCTTTGACCCTAACTGGACGTTCCAGTTCTCACAAATCGACAAAAAAGTCCAACAAATCAATCAAATGACTAATAAATGATAATTAATTATATATAAAGTCTACGATTTTATAAAAAATATTTTAATCAAATTTAGTGATAAAAGTATTAGAAATGCTTTTCGTATAAATTAGTCGGTTTTATCTGTTTTGACGGCTCTCTTATGTTTGTCGTCGACAATCACTTCCATAGTTTTCTTTCCAATTGATTCGAGTGTATTGAATGTGTAATCAAATAAACCAAATCCTAAACTCGACTTATTTTGACTTTCATTTATTTCTCTCTTTTGTTCATCACTTTGGGAAGTCTTCTCTACTTTGGAATCTTCATTAAGGAGGGCCGCCATCTGTTCAGGTGGAGGGGCTCCTATTGCTGAATCCACAACAGAAGTGACGTTTTCAACAACAGAACTGATTCCTGAGCCTAAAAGTCATTTAAAACAAGATTCAAATGAATGGACAAACTATTTAAATGAAGTCATACCGACGTTACTCGTTATTGAGACGGCACTCGTCAGCAGTGATTTAGGATTCAAAGACCATTTGTTAGAGGCCTGACTCACGTGACTCACTGTAGTGGAAGTGGCGGTCATTGCGGCAGACTTTATATCAGTGAACCAATTGTTCCAATTGGATGAAGTGTCGTCTCTTTCCCCCAAATCCGATAATTTATTCAAAACTTCAATCTTTTTCTCCTCTGAAATAAGAGACTCACCGGAAGTGCTCTCATCTCTAAGTCTATCCACTTTTCGCATTAATTTTCTGCCTTTTATTTCAGTTTTTCCATCGATTATCATATTTTGGTCGCACTTATCGCTGACCACTTCATTAAAGAGATGTTCTTTTCCTCCATTATCTTCTCTATTGATGTCAACTCTTTCTTTTTGAAGTTTGAGTTTTGGGGACTCTATCGATGGCTTCATTCGGGACTTTATCGGAGACTTTAATAAAGGCTCTGTCGGCGTATCTGTCGGGGTATCTATTGGAGACTCTTTCAGGGGCTCTTTCGGGGACTCTATCAGGGATTCTATCGGGGGCTCTATCGGGGGCTCTATCGGGGACTCTATCAGGGATTCTATTGTGGGCTCTATTTTGCATTCGAGTGACTCCTTAACCAACTGTCTGTCTTCGTGGACATCAGTTAAGTTATCCCCTGATTTGTTAACCGAATCTGGAGTATCAGTGGTCAGTCCTCTGAGTCGATCCGCTTTTCTTAATAACTTTCTGCCTTTGATTACAGTTTTTGTCTTATTTTCATCAGAAGTCAGTTCCACAGCTTTGATATCTACCTTATGATCAGATTTTATGTTATCTTCTTTTTCTGGATGTGTTGTGGACTCTAATGTGGACTCAATTGTGGTTTGGGGTAACTTTTGAGAACTTTCCTTCTTTTCGAGCGAAACATTTGACTCAAGTTTGTCCTCAATTGATATCAGATTCAATTGTTTGTCTAAATGTGATAACTGTTGTCCACTGTTTTGCTTCACGTCTGCAGAAAAAGTTAAGAATGAGTTGAACTAAAAGTTCGTTTCTCTGTAAGTGTTAACCATTTTTATCCTTAATATCCACCAAATCTTCACTTTTAAGTCCTAATTGTAGACCAGATTGTGGTTCGAAATCAATGTCTTCGTCAGCACTTTGGAACTCGTCGTCAGAGTCTTCACTCGAAGACATATTTGTTTACAATTGTGTCCAAAAAAGTGAAATATTGTTAAAGAGATGACTGAAAGAGTGTTCAATGTTTTCGTCAATCATATGATTGAAAGCTCTTTGAGAGACATCTCTTGAACTTAAACTAAATTAAAAACTAATTCCTCAGTTCATTCAATTGAACAAGGTACATTATTAATACATTATTATTATTATTATAGCTCATAATTTACTGAAGTGTCAATTCTCTCTCTTTATCTTCTCTATCAAACTGTAAGAATAAAACAATGGAGTGAAGCCAAAAACCCTAATTATCCTTATCATACGATAAGGAGGGGGTTAAAAATAAATGCCCTTTCATTAGACAAAAGACTATTTGGCAGGTGTTCTATGGGCGGAGGGGAGACACTTATGCTCCTAACAATTTTTACAGGTCTTGGTTTACCAGCTTATGTTTTCTCATTTACGGAAAATTTATATTTATTGAAAACTATTTAAAACCTGGTCGTTGGAAATCTTTGCCTCAGGCACAAGTCAATAAGGGTCAATATTTTTTACTATTGAATTGAAGGGACAATTTGTGTTTAATTAATTTGGGACTGAAAATTAATTGGGTGACACTTATATTATAATTAATCGACCACGTTAATCTTGATCTTTGATTGATTATCAAAATGTTCTTTATAAACTAAGTCACCTTGGGAGTTTAATGGTTTAATACAACAGTAGTTAATCAGGTGATATCTGGAACATTAAATTTTGCTTTAAACCCAGTTTATGCCATGGTCACAATTGTGTAAATATAAATACACTGCTAATTGTGATAAACAAGTACTACGACAAGAATTTACTGATAAATTAGTAGAGTTAATGAAAGTCCAAAAATGGACCCAAAGTTTAACAAATGGTTCCATTTTATATATCGCCGCCTAAACTAATCGATACCTATTCTTGATTCGGTATCGTTTAGTTTTTACTGGATAATTTTCATTATACTAACAAAAGTGGCCACTTTATGAGAAAATGCCTTCCAAAGCAAAATCGAGTGCACCTTTCTCTGAGGTTTTGCCATTCGTCAATTTCATATTATTCCTGCACACCCTATATGGCTAAACTTGTTTCAATTAGAATTATCAAATGCATTATTTGATTAACCAAGAATTAATATGATATAATGAGAACCCTGGTAATGTACAACAATTAGATCATATGCTTGTAATCTGGAATTTAACCAATAGATTAAGTATGGCTTCAATTCTCGTATTCTGTCAAATGTATTGAAAACAATGCAATGTATTATCAAATTATTGTGGGGTAGAGTATGACTAAATCAAGTGAAATATTGAAGAAAGGTGTACATAAGCAAGGTGTATATTAAGCAATATTGTAGGAAAGGGTCTTTTGCTACTCGTAATCATAATTTTGAAGTCAAATCAAATGGTTTGGTATTAATGAGTTTGAAAGGGATTATAAGGAATCGGATGACAAATATTTGGTGAGATTTGAAGTGATTGCTGTGATTGCAAAGTGATATCGTGTCCAATGAATTGAAGGCGTATCCCATCAAAGACTGACAATTATGTTGAGTGTGAGACACACTGTGAGTGGAATAATGGGTCAGCTGTTAGGCTATGCCTTACACTGTGTTATGTGTTGTCCTCTCATTGCGTTCATTCATTGACTCATTTGCCGACTGAAGACAACAATGAATACAATATGTAATCCAATCATTAGTTTAATCTTATATTCATTTTTAGTCCTCAAACTCCTCTCACTTTTGCTCTTATTTTTAATCAATTTGTTATTCATATCAAACATAAGTTTATTTCAATTTCACTCAAACACTCATCAAATGATTGAAGGCTTTAATCACTTCTCTTCTCATTTAAAGGGTTTTTAAGGACTAAAAGGGAAAAAATGAAAGAAAAGAAAAAAAGAAAGAAATCGGAGACGACTTCCGACTCTAAAGAAGACGATTCCAGTATTGAGACTAAAGAGAGTAATGGCACCGATGCTAATGATCTCCCAACCAATGGTTCCAACAGTGATCCCATCATCGATGACGAGGGATATATAATTAGACCCAATTCAAGGGATAAACACATTTCTGACAATCATTTCTACTCGAGTTCTGACTCCGATTCCGAAGAAGAGACGGAACATAAGATTCGTATTAAAATCAATCCGTTGACAAACGGGGCGCCCATTAGTGCCAGTGTTGACGAATTGATAGCCAGTGCTGGCACTCTATCCCTGTCCCCAATAGCTCCACATTCGGTAAGTTTTAATCTATTGATTACTTCATTTTCAACGCTTTCTCTTAAACTGCAAACCTCTCAGAGGAGACGACCCGAGGCTCTAACCATAAGACTTAAGGTAGTCCTTAATGTCCTCTTCCTCTCACTCTTTACTACAATTGATATGCAATTCATTGAAATAATTTGAATATTTGTGTCCTAAATGACAGAGTCGTCGAATATATACGAACAGCACATTCGCGACCCCAGAGGACGGGCCGATGAAACGTTCCATATCTGCGAACCATAATATTTCAAAAGCAGAAAACGATTTGATAAAAGTCTTTAGTCCTTCACTTTCCAGTGCCTCCTATTCTTCGGGAATCGCTGATCAAAAGCAAACCAATAATTGTAAAAATCATTCCTCGAATTCTCATTCATCAGAAACCAATCCACTGAAGAACCCGACGACTGACCGATACGCAGCCCTAAGGGATATCTTCACGGATTCCATCAATGAGTCGCAAACAACTCTCTCCAAAAGTATGTCGGCCTCTGTTTTAGGACCACTCATCTTAACATCGGTTCCACGCCCAGCATCAAAGCGCAACCCCCAGACATCTCCCCAACTATCGCATCAGAGCAGTCACAACAGTACTATCTCCCGGTGCCAAAGTGTCAGCAGTCTGTCCAGTGATTTTCGAATGACCCCTATTTCTGTGGGTTCATCGCGTGGACCCTCCCCTCTAACACTAGGAATCTCTGACGCCGTTCCGATCGCTATAGCATTGCAGGAGTCGGTCAGCGCCTGTTTTAAAGGCTTAGACGAATCCAAATGTCAGGTGCAGGTCATCGGTAGTCTAAAAATGGCGTTTCCCGCCGGTATTGTTCAGGTAATGACTAAATGAACTATTAATTACCCGCTGACCCATTAATTAACAGGCATTGGCCACCAACCCCTATACCGCTCCTCTCACTTTCAAACTCAACAAATCTTCAAAATTGGAGAAAATATTTCCGAACAAAGAATTACTTATAGAGTGAGAACTCTTTGCACTTATTTTTATTAAATGATTAAAAATGTTATTTAAATTAATCAGTAATATAGAGGGCGGGCGTACAACGAGTGACGGGTCCTCTTTCGAAGTCAATATGTCTGCACTTCTATCAAATATTCGGCGACTTTACGAACAGTCCCCGAATTCACGGTATTATAATATCGATGTTTTGAAATACAAGTTGCGATGTCTGGAGGGGGCAAAGAGCACACCCTTACAACTTGTGTCCTATTGGAAGTGTGAACCCCAAAAAACTAATTTAAAAATTGACTATAAATATAACGGCTCAGCCATTGCACAACCATTACGTAATGTAACGGTTTCTGTAAACATTGACGGCGGCCCCCATTCCATGCAATCACGCCCTGAAGGGAAATGGTATGCAATACTTGTTTAACTCATTTACTAAATTGTAAAATGATTTTAAGGAATGGCAGCACAAGACAGGCGTTGTGGCGCTTCGACCAAATTTCTAATAAATCCGAAATGGGAGGCCTGGGCTCTATAAAAGCTAAATTGGAATTGTATTCTGGACCGTCCACTCCAAGCATAATTCAGGCTCAGTTCTCCTGTTTTGATGCAACCATATCGGGAATAGACTTCGAGTTGACGGGAATGGGATATCGCGTATCTCTAGTCAAGAAACAATTCTTTTCCGGTATTAAACGCTTTGTTGCCATCGATTTATGAACTCTTTATCCAAATATAGGCCGATATATATGCGAACCTTGACTTCAGTCGTATCCAAATTGAGCCCATCTTTAAATATATTCAAACGAGTGATAAATATCTGAAAATATTGTTATTTCTTCCTAACTGTGCCTCTCATTCGACTATTATTTCTATTATTTTATTTATAATTATTACTCAAAATTTCAATCATTGATTCAAATTTACACAAAAACCGGTTATTTTTATTTTATTTTCAATCAAAGAGTTATTTACAGTTATTTACCGACTTTTAAATCATTGGACTATAAATAAATTCTAAATATTTTTTCTATATTTTTGAAATATTTTCCATTTTTTCGATTGTTTTAAATAAAATGTTAATGAATTCGAAGCGATCGTCAAAACAATAAAATTCAAATTTAACTAAAAGTGTTAAATGACTCGTCTTTTAGTTGGCATTCCTCTCAAGCAATACCTGGTGTTTACCATATCTCGTAAAGTCCTTCACCTTAATGTGACTTAATTTCAAATAATCAGCCTTTGCCAGATGTTATAATCAATTTAACCTTTTTTGACATTCTATTTAATATGTGGTAATATGAGAATTAAGAGATGATTTGGTCATTCAAAGCATTGTAATTAACATTTGATAGTTAAGACTCGAAATCGTTTAAAATATTTGTTATTTAATAATTTATTTCAAATGATTCTAAAATAAGTGACAATACATTAAAAGCTCTTAAATTTAAAACAATACATATTTAACAAAATAGTTATGGAATCGCAGACCACATATAATAAGCACATCCATTGACAAACTCCTCGACCAAAGTATGACATTGAGTACTACATGACTCCAAAAAAGCTCGTCTGTCGGTATTTGCCATATGTTTCTTAAATACCAGACATATTTCCTACAGAATATTCATTAGAAGTGAGATGACGAGGGGTTCCCATAGTAAAGGTCTGATACTTACGGCGACAGCACTGTTCACATTAATATTGAGGAAAACAAAGGAATCCAAACAAGTATTTTGACAGAAAACCTAACAAAAAGTGATTAAAAATAATGAGTAAAAAATCATTTGAATACCAATTTGATTGCTTTGCCATCGGGTGAAGAAAAATTTCGATAAGACATTCCTGACTTGTGAACAAGTGTTTTAGCCAACCCCTGGTACCAGGATATATGCAATCCTGTCAGTGGTGTGAGTTGGGGGTCGTATTCATCTAATTTAATGATTTCGACTAAACTTAAGAGTTCGTCGAATTCTTTGATAGTCAATAAGTCTTCGGAGTCGGTCTGAGTTGTCTTTCGGGGCAAAAGACAAGTCCATAATAACTCTCGACGACAATCAACGTCTGCTGTTTTGACGGCATTAGTTAATTGAATTTGTGTGTCGTTAGCCCTGTCCTGAAGTATCTGCAACATCATTGTCTCGTGACTACTGAAATATCCCAAATAAGTAATCTCTTCGTCACAAATGCCAGCAGAAGTGGACAGTAATGGTATGGATCTGTTTGTGTTTCTTTCCAAAGAAGTGGAAACTATAGCACTTGAAGTACTGACAGTCAATGCTTTGATGCTTTGAATAGAATTGTCAGAATAGGACCCATCGGACAGATTGGGGTCAGTAATAGTACTGCTCTTTCGTGAATGACTACCACTTGAGGGCTGAGATGAATAGAGACGAATAGGTTTGAAACATCCCTTCGAATTGGGACCGAAATGACTGCTAAATAGTTTGGGGAATAACTCCCTCTGACTCGTCAGCAAAACAAAGAACTTGAGGGAAAGGGTCTTATTATTTGAGTAGGCATTGGAAATGTCGTGAGTAATAAGAACTCCGACATCAAAGTTGTCGATCTGACGAATATCATTGGTGTCCCGATATGGCACCCGATGGCTCGACAGCTCCACCAAAACGTATTCATTTGACTAAAGAGTCAAACAAATAGTCGTTAGAAAAGAATATCAGAAAATAGGAAACAATTACTAATTCGATGTCGTCTTCTCCAGTGATCGGGGAATTCATTCGAAACACTTTCATTCCGTACGAATCGTTGTGACCAATGATATAATTATATAATTGTTGGGACGAAACACATATATTGGGAATTGTTATTTGACCTAAAATTTAGAGCAAATTAATAAAAACAAATACTGAGTGACAATAAGTACCCGAATAGACATAATTTCGCGCATAATTGGGTGCCTTTTGATAGTATTTAATGAAGTCGTCGAGGAATGACGTCAAATGATATCCCTGACGGAAAATCAGTTGTCGACCAGATATGTAGGAGTGTATTGTCCTTAAGTGGTAGTCATAAGTGAATGAATGTAAGTGCATGGTCACTTTTATCTTATCCAACTCATCCAAAAATGTTTGCGACAACTGTAAGACATTGAGATATAAATTAAGTTTTCTTTAATATCCATTAAATCCATACCGAAGTGTCGATTGATTTAGTGTTTTGAGTGCATATTCTAAACCTCTTGGCATCAAATGAATATAAATGGCTGTAGACATAGGGCTCAACGAATCCGACCTCAAACACCAATAAACCCCCTAATAATGATTTGATAAGAAAATAGCGTTCATTTTCACCCTTTGAACTGAATTTCTTGTTTGCAAACGATTTGTTAATCAATTTTAAGTTTGAGATCTTATTCTCCGTCTTTTGTTTTGGAGTATTTGAATGAATGATTCGTGACTTCATTTGTATGGCTCCGAACCCCAAAGTTTGTAAGTATTGTACATATTCTTGGATATAATGGGAACAGACGGTGAAATGCCAGCTCTCGTCACCATTGGTTTTGGGTGTGGACCAACTCACTGCCGGTCCACTCGACCGTCTGCTTCGATTGAAAGCTAATTCCGTGTCCTCTGTCTTCTTCATATAACCGCCCGACGCATGTCTTAAGCGATGTTTCTCCGAAAGAGAAGACTCTTTAGAACTATCCTCTAAATTGTCGTTCATTTGCAAAGAGTGGTCCCTCACAGGAGAGACAGTAAGTCTCCATTTGGGACTGAATAAGAGTGGTGTCAGACAATAGTGGTTGAGTCGTCCGATATGTTTGACCTGTTTTATCATTCGATCCAAAATTGGATTGAAGTGAAGTTTGGTTCCCTGGATGTGCCAAATCTTAGACAACTCCTGAAGTTCTGTTTCGACAAATTGTTATCATTTATTATAAATAGGAAACAAATAAATGGGAAAACCTTTTGAATGATGGCTTTGACATAACTTTATTTGTTCGCCATATCTATTGACCAAATCTTTGACTTTTGAGAGGTTTGTCGCCTGAAGTGGAGTCAAGTTGGAGCGGTTCCGAAAGCTCTTCGAAAGATTGTGATAACCCATATTCTGGGGAAACATCTTCTTATTTTGAGAATATTCCTGAGCGGCGGCCACAGGATTGTGGTGTTTCACCAATAGATCTATGTTTTCATTCATTGAAGCCGAAAAACTATTGAATCTCTGCTTCTGATTCTTGAAATATTGAGTCAAATTTGAACCGCTGTTCACATTCATTGAGTGGACAGAAGCTGTTGTGAAAGAGTTGAGTAAATGATTTGAGTTCTTACGCCGAAAGGATTGATTTTGAAAAATTCCAGCCTTTTGTGAGATAATACTCTGAAGAAAAGTTCCTCTCGAGTTATGCCACGAAATAATATTCGACAGATTCTTACAGATATTAGTCATGTACTCATTGGACCAGTTATAGAGATAAAGGGTTATTAGTTTGTCCTCAACATATAGTAATAAGAACTTCTGTCGGGGAGCGACACACGTGACGGCTTCTGAGCCCAATATTTTGTTTTCCGAAGTGCTTGAATTCAAACTCGAATTACTGACGGCTAACACAGGTTTGGGTTCATTCAATGTTTTGGTCCTAATAGTACAAGAGCTCGGAATAAACCGTAGTTTCGGTCTCTCTCCTCTTGTTTGCAGATAGGGGTCAAAAAATGAGGTATCGGTGGTGTTGGAGGCAGTTCTCCATAACTTTTCGTGTCTAACAAAAACTATAACATCTGTTATGGTTTCAAACTGTGAGTTCTGATCCAAGAACTCAAAGTCATTGCACGGAATATAAATAAAATCACTGCTCTTTTTAAATGCGTTGAGACTCGTATGGGAACTCATATTTTGAATGTAATTCTTGAACTCTTTGATCACATAAGGAATGGAATGTCTCATTGCAACGGAATACTGTTGTTTCACAGCTGACATCACTTCCAAATTTCTTCCGTAGTCGAGCCACGGCCTCACTAATAGATTTAAAAGACAGGAAAGGTTTGCCATTTCATCGCCACTCAACTCATTTGAGTCATCGGTTGTCTCCGAACTCATTCTCAGAAGTGATTGTTTCGGAGAATCCGAAAGTTTTTGCTCCGTTTCGGGGAATTTGAAAATATTATCGGAACTGAGTTTATTCGACTTCTCTAACATAGTCTTGAAAATATTGGGCACAGAAGAGGACATATCTCTTGAGATTTCGAGTCTTTTAAGAGGATTCACTTGTGATGACTCAACAGTGGATCGACCAGTTTTTCGCCCTAAAACACAGTTATTTCAATCAATTCTCAATTCTGATTGTTATCAAAAACAAACCTCTGGAAGGGTTGACAACATTTTTAGGGGTTGAGGGCTCACTAACACTCACGGAATTGGATATGAAATCAACAAAACCGATGTCTTTAGTGAGAGACGCGCGAAGTATTTTGAATTCAAGTGTGAAGTCCCAAATGGCATGTTTTATGGCCAGTTGTAATTTTTTGCTTAAGTTTTGTAAATCAATTTTGCCGACACTCCATATTTGGAACTGAATCAGTACTATATTTTCAGAAGAAGGCGTTCCATTATAGCGCTCACATTTGGTCACTTCATCAAAACAGCCCGAAATCAATGGCTGTAATTCATTTTGGCCCACATTCTCAAGCGATGGACACGAATTATGAGGTATAGGCTCTCCTTTGCCGTCTACTAGTGATAGGATAATACATGCGATCCCTTTGCTGTCGGAACCAAAGGATTGTTGTCTATAATAGAGAAAAGAGTCGCAATCATTGGTTTCAATCGATTGGTTCGAAGTTGGGATCTATTAATAAAAACAATTAATATAAGAAATAGATTCATATTATAGTCAAGACATGCCTTGAAATGAAATTCCGGATTAGATTCGGTGTATTTGGGATTATTCATGAAAATCAAGAGATTTTGCCTCAAATAGACTTTAATTGAATGAATAAATTCTAAATAATATAAGTCTACTAAAAACCGAAACGTTTCGGTCGGTTCTGAATAAGATTTTTGAATGAATGACACGTCTTCGGGAGTAAGCTTTGAGTGGGGATTTCGGGACAGCATCACAATTAAAAGATCGAGAACTGCTTCATCCAGTTTTTTCTGTAGAGCGCCGACCATTTCTTCTTTGATATCTTTGCCCACTTCTCTAATTCCGTGAACGTGTAATAAAATGCATTGCATTTGAGATGACTTTTCATTATTTGTTCGCAAAACATGTGAAGAAGTGACAGAATTGAGGGAAAGACTGTCGTTGTCTTTGTCTGAAATGTTTGAGTCGACACGACTTCGAAATTCAGATAATTCATCAAAATTTGGTCTTCGATTTTGGCTGAAAAGACTCGATTCCGATGGACTCTTTGAACAGTTCAATGATTTTATCTCTTTGTTATAGTTATGAACGCAATTGATTTCATAGAGACTTAAAAATTAAATTTTATAAAAATTAATTAACAATTCATTAAAATATTAGAATATTTACCGTAAATAGAAGACAGAATTAAGGCTTTCCTGATATACAAATAGATTTTTTCGGTTATTGACGGAAAAAGAGTTGAGAAATGTCCGCATCGCTGATATTCCACGTGAAGGTCCTGATTGAAGTCGTGGGTGGAGTGGGAAATGCTTTCTCCAGACAATATCACACGCAAATGAACCAGATGTGAACGAAACGTTAGTTTTGGTGAGTTTGCACTCAGTCTTTAAACTGGTCAGCTCTAAGTCGGTGTCCAATTCACTCGATTGCGTCAAATGAGATCTTGTGAGTCCAGTTCTTCGCGCAGCCCTATTAAAGGGGTCGTTGTCTTCCACGGGAACTAATAAGTCGTCACACATTCTGGTGTCGTGTAAGTCCTTTAAAAGAAGCATTTGATTGACTGTTTTGCAGATGGATTCGACCAAAACTATCATATGATTAAAGATTTCGATTCCTTTGGTATAGCTTTTACTCGTTGTATCCTTAGGTCGGGTATGAAAATACAGGACAACCGACTCGTTTTTTATGTTCATAATGAGCCAGAATTTGGGCGCCAGAGGCTGTTTGCTGTCCAGAGTCATCCAATTCTCACTTTCACCTTCTGAATCGTCATCACTGTCTCCATCATAACCTTCTTCTTCGCCATTATTTTCGTTTTTGTATTCATTATTTTGTGAGTTTTCACTAAAATTACTCAAATCATTATTTTTGACAATTGTCTCATCACTCGATATTTTATTCAAATTTGGATCCTTTTCATTAATTTCCTTTTTATCCTTCAATGTCTTAATAAATTGAAAGTCGGCTTCAGTAAGAGATTGTCCCCCTTTTCTCTCTTCTCCTTTAATATGCGTCGAAGACCTCGGAGGCACAGAAGCGGACCGACTCTTCAGGTATTTTCTACTCATTAATCGCTTTCGAGAATCACCAGTTTTGTCGTCATCGAGGCTATCGTCGGATATATTTTCCTTGTTTTTCACCCTTTTATTCAGTTTAAGTAAATTTGAAGTGTTTTTTAATAAAGGGGTCGAAAACGAGATTTCATTGTTTTGAGAGTTTATTGAATCACAAGTTTCTCGGTTTGAGTCAATATTAGGCAAAACGGCGTCATTGAAGTGATAGGAAAGGTTTGAAGACAGGAATAAATGGCTTAACAAATATTTTTGTGAGTCGTTTGTTTCTTTGGTGTTTTCGTTGTCTTCTTTTTCATCAGAGATGTAATAATAATCTCCCACTTTGTTGAGAATGAATCCAGGTAACTTAATTCGTGCGATCGACTCACAGAACCGATTAAGACTTATGTCGTAATTAATATTATTGTCGTTTCCGAACACGAATTGGAGGCGAACCTGCTTTTTGAAGCAGAACTCTGAAAGGGATGTGCTTTCGATATGTTTTATAACCATTTCGAGCGTTGATTCGCAAATCGGATACGAATCCAAAGCAATGGAAACGATTTCGTCGTTTAAAAGCCAATCAATTTTATTAATGCAGTCATTAAGTGATTGGAACTGATATTCACTCAGTTTTTGTTTATTTGTCTCCTCTTTTATATTCTGATCTTTGGATTCAATATTATTTTGGAATTCATTGGAAACAATTGAATCTCTTTTTTGGAATAATGGCAGTAAAGATGTGGCACTTATTTCATCCGATTGTGTTAAACATATCAGATTCAAAGTGACTTTCAATTCTTGTAAAAATGTTTCTGTAAAACGAATCAAAATATCTTTTCATTTGGAATCACATTTAATAAGAATAATAGATTTCAAACAAATTATTTTTAGAACACCTGGAAATACATTTTGATATTTTAATTGCCCAAGTCCAAACAGGGAGAAAGATTTAGAACATTCTCCAACCGAGATTTATTTTCTGAGTTCAATAAAACCCAAAGAGAAAAGGGAAAAGAATCATAATTTTTGCATAATCTGCCATTTTTTGATACTATATGAGGCAAATATATACAGACGATATTTTTACTTCCTGGAAAGGTTTTTTCGAATTTTACCTAGGTTATCCTTGGAATTTTATGTTCAATTTTTGACATGTTTTCGTTTATTTTATGAT
>JAQIWF010000150.1:0-25668 GCA_034694965.1 Ceratozetes gracilis
TCGTTTGCCGATAATACTAACACTATCTTGTTCAATTTTTAAAGCGGAAAATGACCATGCTAAATTTAATAGCATTTGACGTTATGCCATAGACAATCTTTCCATCTAAGGCCTCTTTTCATAAAATTAATATATTTAGTGAAAACACAAATTGCTTTTATATTAATATTTTAAGAAAATCTTATGAAAGCATTTATTTTTCATTACTTTTATATATCATTATATTAACACTGAAGCCGAGAAAAATAAATTAAAAATTGTTTCCATCCTTTCAAACGATATTTTCAATAATAAAGGCAATAATATTTGCAAAGATTTTTCTCACTTCTGAATGAGTGGTTTCGAGTGAAACCCAACTGGCGTTCAGATAATCAACAGAAACAGCATTTCCACACAAAATATCAATACAAATGCCTCACATATTATATTAATATAAAATTTATATTCAAATGTATTCATCTGTAATTTTAATATGAGTTCGGCTCTCTCTCTCTCTCTCTCTCTCTCCCTCTCCCTCTCTCTCTCTCTCTCTCTCTTTCTCTCGCAATGTTTGCATATTATGTTTGAATATTTGCTGTTTTGATAGGAAAATAATAATGAACTGGATTTTTGAAAAAAGCTGAGTTCCGAAAAATTCAAAGCAATGCCTGTGATTACAAAGAGTTTGAAATATTCAATGCAATGTGTGATTGTGTAAACTTTTTTAATATGTTTTCATTTCATTTGCATCTATTATAAGAGTGGAACTGAATAAATGAAATTAAATTCTGTCTGATAATAATGATGGAGGAATACGAACCCAAATATCTATTATTATATTAACTCTATTTCTATGGAATTTAATTTACTTTTTCTCATCTCATTCTCCATTGTGTTGGTCTCACAAAATGTTTTTTCTAAGCGAGAAAAATATTTTTCATTAATCCGTTTAACATATAATAAATACCGTTTTTCTCATATCACAAGTATTAGTCTCGAGATTAAAATTTTAATATTGATTTTCATATCAAAGAAATTCTCATTAAAATATATATCAATCAAAATAATGTGAATTCACTGCTATTAAGAAAATGCTTTAATAACTTTTTTCAGCAATTATTGGTTCAATTATTTTGAGAGAAATTTCTTTGCGTCACATTCTTAACACAAAACGCAAAATATATCAAAATTTTGAGCTCATAATCAATAATCAATAAACCGATAAACGGCTACAAAATTGGCGAAAATACGATTGAATTTGAAACACATTTGCGATCAAAACAGTAATTAAACAATAATTTAATTACTTTTCCGATAGAAATAGTAAATAGGAGTGAAATTCAATATAATTACCGACTCTTTTGTCAATGAATTGAGAGAATTAATGCAATTCTGTGACACAACTCTCGCGAAAAACAAATCAGATTTTAATGTAAAAGTGTTTGAAGGAAACTGAGAGCCCTTTCCATTCACTGTCGCCATCGTTTGTTAGACGGCTCATAACAATTTGATATATCATAGTATGAAATAAAAAATTTGCTCCAATATTACAACTCTAATAGAAATTCTTGTCAATAATCACAGATCGAAACAGAGGAGTAAAATATAGCCTTAATATTAAATGTCTTATCGAAAGCATTGCAAAGGTTTGTCTGCAATGAAGAAAAATATATGAAACAAAAATTATTATTGAACTCACAATAAATGCTTGAAAGAGAAAACGCTTACGCAATGATTTTTGTGCCAAACAAAAATTGATTGCATTTAAAAGCTTTTGCCCAAAGATTTTTAGCGATAGACTTCTTTTCCGTACTTTTAGTTTTACTCAAAGCTCCCTCTCTGTACCCCTCACACCGACTAATGAAAATGCAGTGATTGTGACATTTGCCCAACAATTCAATGACTTTTATTTGAGTTAAAGGCTCTATAATTAAGTCTATTCACACAATTAAATAGAAGTCCAATTATTAACCAATTTTGATTTCATGACCAGAACAATTTAATTGCATAAACTCGAGATCCTTGAAACTCTCGTCATAACTGATAACAATTAGATAATCAAGCAAAAAGAAAACTTTAAATTAATACATTTGTTGTGTTAAGTGATGTCGCGGTCGTGTTGTCATTAATGTATGTCTTCTTGTTTTTGATTGTGTTTTCCCTACTTTTCCTATGGATTTGTAGTGAGTTTCCTATTTCTCTACAAAATAGTCATCACTTTTGCTTCCATTTCTTTTGCTCTTTATTTTTGTCTCTTTTGGCAGAAAAGACTTTGATTTTTGGTTATCCCATTTCATTCTTATTCCCAATTTTAGATATATTTTTCATTTGTTAAGCATTTTTGTGTATTAAGTCTTTTTATGTTCCTTTCAGTTCTTTCCGATTGAATACAATCTAATGTCAGACTCTTTTCTAGTCTTTTACCAAACAATTAGATTAAATTTTTAACGATTTCAACGTCTAAGCAATACTTTGTGTCAAACGAACCGAAATTAATTTATTTCTTTCTATTCTTCCAAAAGAAAATTAAAGTTTTATTCCTAAGAAATAAAAGACAAATACAATGACAATGGAATAGAGGAACACATATTTGGTTCAAATAATTTGCTGTAAATGTAAACCCAGTTCAGTTGGAAAATTCCTTTTAAAAAGAGGTGTTGGCGGTAATTAGAGGCGTCAACCACCTCGAGTACTCGTTACCATGACAAAATCTGGGATCAGAATATCTATGATATATTTAAATTTAATACTGCCATCTATAGTGACAGCCACTGCAGCTGATGCCGACACCTCTAATTACAACGAACACCTCTTTTAATAGCGACTTTTCCTCATCTATTGGCTGAGTAATAGATTCTTTTTATATGTTTTCTCTGAGGATTAAATTTACTCTTTTATTATGAAATTAGAAATTGATTTCAATTCAACCATTGACTGAATGCCAAAACTTTCCACATGTTTGCCAAATAATACAGCGAACCATCACTTCATTGTAATTGTTAGTAATATCCCTTCATTAGGGATGAGCAAGCTTAGCGTCTTTCAGGGGGTAAGGAGGAATTTTAATTTACTTTGCTCCTTACTCAATCCTGCACAACAAAACCAAATTCAACTTAAATTAATAGAAATTTAAAATTGTAAAAAGTTTTAACGAAAATTAATGAATATGTGCATTCACCATGTTTGCAATAAACTGGATGATTTTAGTTTTATACCGAAAATTGTGTTTTGAATTTATTGTTGAAGCGGTGAAGACATAAATTTTTAATTTATTAATATAGTCGGTAATTGTCAGCAAAGTATTGATTTTAATTCACTTTTTCATTCATTTAATGGATTCACAGAATATTCTATTGTATTAATAAAAAGTTTTTTAATGAGAAATATTGATTTACAATATTTGCTTTGAATTATTAGTAGTGAACTGAAGCCAAATATATATTGGATTCTATGCATCGCTTAACTCATTCAATGGGAACCGATTTTATAGCTTTTATTAGTTTTCTGGCGAAACATTAAATTATTGATTCATTAAATTAATTAAATTTAAAGATTTTTTGTTGAGTCAAAAGTTACGCAATACTTAAAGTGCAATAAACCTCTCTTTAGAGGCAAATAAAAAACAAACAAATTGTTGGCTAAAACTGCAATAAATTAAATTAATTCAGAAGAAAATGAATTAAAACTTTGAAATTAATTCAATTTCTTTGAGGAAAAGTTTAATAAAATAAAATTTGATTAACTTTTTGATCAGACAATCGCTGAGTTTCTTTCAAAATCTTATCATTGAATTTAATTTTGAGAATATTTTGTTCAGAGATTATGGTATAAAATATTGCAAAATAATTAAATTAAAATTAAATCCTTATCTTAGGTATAGTTTGAAGCAAAATATAAATGCATTTCTTTCTCAAGAAAAACACTCACAATATTCACAACAATAATAATAAGGAGTTTAAAGTTTAAACATTTCAACATAAAGTCGATAAATAAAGTTATTAACAGTTATTTATATTTATATTAATATTCATCGAAATATTGTTATCTAAGTTTTGAGTAAATGTGAAGAAATGGTTTATTTATAGAAGTTTTGTGCCGTTTATAAACTGATTACACTTCGAGTCAGTACTTTGTTTGCATATTTTCTGATTATCCAAACTGTTATTATTCAGTAGCTGTCACTCATCTCTGGCTATACCGGGTCTTCACTCCATGCGCTCAATATTCTTGAAGTTAAGAAAAATTTCATAAATCAGAGGCGAAATTCCCAAATAATGTTTTGTAAAAATCTTTTATTCAAATTAAAAAAAAACTGCAATAAAATTGAATTTATTTTCATTTATTATTCAAGAAAATGAGAGAAAAAGTGACTCAACTCAGAGAAACTCAGAGAAAACATTCGTAGAAATACTTTATTTTATTTTTATTTTATTTTATTTATATATTCAAACGAATTGTTAATTAATTTTCATATTACGAACTTTTAATGTATTTTTTATTTGAATTTCTTTATTGAACGAAAAAAATAATACAATAATAATAATAATTACAATAATATTATTTCATTAATTAAAAGCGAATAATAAGTGTTTTTATTATATAATATGAATTTGGAGTTAATATTAATTATTTTTTCTCAAGTTTGACGAGTGGTTTCCGGTCGTGAGGCCTCTTATTATACATATTTACAGTGCATCTAAGTTTCATATTTTTCGCTCCTTTATTGTGAACACAAAGTATTGCACCAAATATTAGATCAAATAGAGATTGGATTAAGAAAGTGTTGGAGAGATAGAGTTGATGGGAGTCTACTTGCCATCACTCAGCAGCGAGTCGGGGCTGCCATAGCCACTGGAGGCGTCGTCTGCGGTTGGCGGTTGCCGGCTGTGTGGGGGTGATGCCAACGACTCGGTTTGCTTTTTGAGTCTGTCTAAGCTGTTATATGCTGTGCCCCCAAACATAATCAACTCTTCGTAATCGTATTCACACAGAATCCTATTGTCATACAAATAGAATCGGTCGCCGATACAGAAGCTGTCCGTCCATTCATTTAGCATAGAATAAGAGAAAATTCTTATAGTAATCAAAACTTAATAATATGTCCAATAATAACATCTTTGGACTAATATTCGCTGCGAAAGCATTTAATTATTTTTATCGATCGCTTAGACTATTCAAAGGAAATATGAAATTATTTAATATTTAAACACAAAACGAACCAAAATTGTAATTAAATGCATTTGCAGTGCATTTACACAACAATTACAATCACTTTATCTCCGACTCTCTACCGAAGGGACAGAATAAAAGAGGGTTTTATGGATCAATAGTGAGCCAAATGTTAATTAAATTGAAAATAATTGCAGCAAAAACTCTAACAAAAAGGAGAGAATAAAGAGAGAAAAAATGAATATTCAATTAAATGCATTTATAGTGTTTATAGTGATTAACATTAAGGCAACAAATACTGTAATTACTTTTATTTAGAAAATAGAAAATTAATTAATTTTTTAATTGATTTTTGAAGTGCATTACACACACAACACAAGTATAAGACAAGAGGAGACAAACACATTGAGAGCACTCACCGATGGCTACATTGATTGCATTGAAAGCATTCCACTAAAAGAAAATAAATTAACACAACATTAGATATAGGAATGAGAGGAGAAAATAATTACAAATCAATGAGAAGACTGAGAGAAAAATTAATAATACTTACAATGATAGACATGACCGCCGCGAACCCTCATTACCATCTCAAATGCAGGAATTGTTTTATTACATGCAGAGCACAGACCAGTCGTCCCGAATAACCTTAATTTAGAGTTAATCAAAAAGAGTTGAGAGGAATGGTGTTTATATGGACTTCTGTATAATGTGTTTCAAAGGATTTATACCTCAAGTAATCACGTTTGCAGAGAATGAGATTGGCTTTAGTGAAGAGCGTTGAGCCGACTTCCCCGAGCCGGCAGTCGCAACAGGCACACTTGAGACAGTCCTCGTGCCAGAGCTGGTCAAGTGCTTTGAGTAGATATCTTTCTCGGATCACTTTATGACAAGCGGCACATTCGGGCAAATTGTTTGATGACATTGGAGTCAAAGGCTGTCGTATTATCGGTCCCGAAGACTTCATATCCATTACTGATTTGACTCAAGTCTGTGACTCACTCTTCAATGTATAGAATATTCAATACAAACAATAATCTGATCGAAGGTTTGCCTGCAATACAAAGATATACGGATTAAAGTATTGCGATATAGACTGGGAAGTGATGGGCACTCAATGCAAACGATTTGTATTAAAGAATTTTAGAGTCCAGAGTCAGAACCAGAACTCAATTATTGGTTATATATTTGATGCCTTATTTCTGTTTTTAGTCTAATCGGCTTAAAAGGCAAACCATTTTCGTATATATTTTGTCATCTCTTCATATCATTTAATTATATCACAGAAATAATATTTATAAAAGTTTTTCCCTTTTGGTCGCATCACACAAACAGAGCACAAGTGAATTGACTCAGAATTCAATATAAAAGCATTTATTAAATTTGTAAGAATTGGCGAATAGAGTGGAGTCTCCCAAATATCGCTCACATAATAACGAATATCAATATAAAGCGATTTCAATATAAAAGAAAATATTTGCGATTATATGAAAGGCATTATTGAAATCGAGTCAAAAGCAACTGAAGTCCTGAAAACCAAAAGAGATTGCATTGACTGAAGAGTAGCTGCGGAGGAGAGAGCGTTAAAGTGTTGTGATTTCCGTTGTTGTGCGCCGACAACAGCTTGTCTTGTGTTGGGCTCTCATTCTCTCTCTCATCCAGTTTTGTCATTCTATGCTTGTATTGCTATACTCTATGAGTTTATTTGATGCCTGTGTGCGCTCCTATTAAATCATCAGATCTTAATTGAAATCTTGTCAAAACACAGACAAAGTGAACGCGTAATACATGTGTCATATCGTTACCATAGCAACAGCATCTCTCTCTCTCTCTCTCTCTCTCTCTCTCTCTCTCTCTCTCTCTCTCTCTCTCTCTCCAATTTTGGACTGTTTAGTTGTGATCACAAAGAGGTCTGTTCTCATCCACTCATTGCATTCATATATAAGTCCGTCAACTGTTACCAGAATCACAATAATAGGCAATAGAAAGGTTCGAGCGTTGGATGAATGGCTAGAATTGACACAAATATCGCTTTCAAATACAGATAATAGCAATGAGTGGCGGAACGAATCAAACATAGACTTCAAACACATTCGACACTAATTTTATTTAAACAGCTGAACACACATTCAATTAGGTCTCACAATAATCTATAAAATTATTATTAATTTAATTTTAATCTAAATTTCAATTAAAATTATTTAATTAGAGACCGACAGCGGTTCCGCCAACCAGTGTTAGCCCAACAACTAGTGATCAAAAGCCATAATACAATAGTTATCGAAATGAAACACATGACCGACAATTGAAATGGAAAACTAAACTGAGGGCAGAGGAGGAGGAGGAGGAGAGTTGGATAATAGGTTATGGCATTGATGTTCAATGATATAATCCATACATAGTTTGTATTACTTGACGACAATAACATTCCTTGCATTGGCATCGATGGGCAAGAATTGCAGCCCAAGTCAGTCACCTCTGGGTTCTGTGCGAACAATATTTCCATTTCATCTCAATTATGAGATTCAATACACAATCCATAATAAAACTGAGTGTTATATGAGAGCCGACTCTCGCATTACATGAATGCATATTATATTGCATTAAACACTGTTATCATCCAATTTATGCGAATAAAAGAGAAATTTTGTTCTCTTCTCATATTTTATTAAATCCGTATTATTTTTATTAAAGCCTTTTCATAGTTTGATGTCATTTTGATGTTCATTCAAAAGACTATTTTTTACATAAAATTTGATACAAATAATGAGACCAAAAGAGACACAGCTTTTGCCATAACATTATCTGCACCACTATTTCAAGATAATTAAGGCGGGACTGGTCTGCACTGGCGCTGCTTTTTGTCAACTTTTCTCTCTTTCATTCTTTGTGTTAACAAAAGTTTGGTTAAAAAAACGATGAATTCATAAAATGAAACCTTTTTTCTCCTCTGAATCGATAGATCAATAGAAAGCGTTATATTTAATAAATGAGACAAACAGTTGTCTAATAATATCAGTTATTGGAGTCAAAGCCACGACATGTGCGTTGAGTAGTGGCACAGCTTTTGTTAATAAAGGATATATTGATATTATATTTATGCTCTATTGATGCGCTTTTTATTATCATTGCCTCCATTGAGGATCACATATGAGAAAAGAATTGCAAAGAAATGATTGTAAAAATGGGGACAGAATTGAGTCGATAGAGAATAGAGGAGCGAATGGAGAGTGAAGTGAGAGATGAAATGCATTCGTAAATGTGATAGAAATGAAAAAATAGTTTTTATGTCTCGACTGTCGAGAGTTGGGTAAAGGCTAAGCATATCGAAGAGAAAAGAAACGATAATAATATGAAAGTGTCTTTTTTTCATTGCATTTGCCAACCCCATAGCCTGTGCTGAGGTAATGGTAGGGCCCGTTCAGGCGTATCACTCGTCCGTTCGTAAGCCTAATCAAAGTGTCACTGAAAGAGACCCTCAATGGAGAGGAAAGGCATAGGAGAGAAATTGGATGTATTGAATGTGTCAGATCCACTTTCGTCAACACTAACACATCTACTTTCAAGTTAGACATCCAATACCAGTGCCTACAGAACGACATTTCTTACCCAACCTTATATTCAGCGAATTTGATTAATTTTTTCACTGTTGAAATAACACACATTCCTATTCATGAAAAATCTTTCATAAAAATTCAATTTTAAATCGATTTTTCAAATTCAAGTCTTTAAAGGCAAAGAGATAATTGAAAAACTTATATACGGAATGGTTTTCCATCAAATAAATCAGCACAAACTCAAGGATTTAAATGGATTGCAATTAATGGGAGGAAGGCCTACACAACAACTCAAACATACATCTAATTAACTCGAAATCAAGTGTTTGTGTTTAACTGATAATTGAATTCTTGAGTGAAATTTACATTAAATTCTTATATGAATTGGCGGTTATCTCAGAATAATTAGCAAGCAAACAGATTGATTATCGTTTTCAACTCAACTATTAGAAATTAAAAAAAGCAGTTTTAAACTCGAATATAATTAAAACCAAAGTTACTATTAATTCTGACATCATTTGAGGAAATTTCTGAACAGATTTAAAGTTCAATCGGTTTAAGACATGAGAAGCAGAACAAAAAAAAGTGGAATTTAATAATTAGTATTCACAATAAGATTTGATGGTTTAGTTGTTGAGAAAAGTCATTCAAGTTTTTCATTCCTTATGTAAATCAAAGAAATGGTTATTAGAATTAGTAATTCTTTTGTCGATTAAGAAATTGTTTTTCTTTTACCACTGATTTCGTGATTGAAACCGATTTCAAACAAATTTATTGTATTATTATTATTATGCGTTCAATAATGTGTAAAAAGGTTTCGTTTGGCTGTGATTTGCAGTAAATTCTTCGCACCGTTCACTCGAGCAGAAAATTTTGATCACATTTTCTCACAGTAGAGACACTCTCGGAGTGCCTCCCAGTGACTGAGCAATGCTTCCGAACCAAATATCTCGAATATTTTTCATAAGACTCTCACTGAGACTATCGTTTATAAGAACTCTTGGCTTTAAATTTAACTCTTATTCGGCAAATATTCTCCAAATGTTATGAACGGCACAAATAAAAAGGGAATATTTTCAGTTCAGAAAATTCAGAGAATTTTGTACTCAAGTCGTCGATAAATATTTCTTCTTTTAATCAAATTTATAAAAGGCTTTTACAATGAATAAGAGGCTCAACAAATCAATATTACTTCAATTTATTTGATTTTCATATAAATAGAAATTCATATCCATTTGACACACGAAATGTGAAACAGGTTTGAAAATCTCTCTCTCTCTCTCTCTCTCTCTCTTGGCGTTCTCTCTCCTCTCCCTTGTCAATTTGCTTGTGCATCAATGATCGAGCATAGGCTCGATTTTTTGTGACACAACTATTTTATCTATTATTGACGAGTTTTTGGAGATTAGGTTCTCAGCCTTCAAAGCAAACCTCAGACATGAATTCTCAGGGAAAGTAATTTTTTTGGTTGAACTCAAAAATTTGTCCAAATATTTATAATTAATTTTTTGTATAATTATCTCCGAGAAATCACTTATGAAGTATGCCTTTTGAGTCAACTTTTATTTATTTACAGTATTTTAAATTTGAATAAATTATGAGCTGAAGAAAAAAGTGATTCACTCTTAAGAGAGAGAACCAGAAAAGTGTATAGAAGTGAGTGTTTGAGAGACGAAAGACATCACTAAATAACTTGTATTTGACATTAAGTTTATTTGCAAACCAAATATCACAGAAATATTAGTTATTCGAGAAATTTCGGTTCAATTCTTAATCATTAAAAAAATGTTAGATTTTATAAGAGTATGGTTTGAAAAAAAGAGATAAAACTCTCTTTGATTTATGAATTAAATACTGTTTTAGAATAAATCTCTTCTTTTTCTGTTGATTTCAAATACTTTAAATACTCTCAGAAATCTTATGAAATAATTCTCAGTTTCGCTGATTTTATTCGTTAAATCATTTTTGATTTAAAATCTTTAATTTGTATTCATATCACTTGAAATTGCCTTAAATTTCATTAATTATAATTATTTTTGTCTTAAGTCAAAAGGAGACCATAACCAGTGGGGTATAGATTATGAATTGCACGGATATGTACTAAAAACTGATTAAAATAATGTAAACAGAGAGAAGAAATGCACAAAAATTGCATTCATGGGATTGAAAAAGACTATTACATAATAAAAAAACAAGTTTTAGACACAGTTTTATGAGTCTAAGAATTATGGCAATGAAGTGAAAGCAAATGTGAAAAAAGTTAAATAAAATAAATATTGCAAACATATAATGACATCTCCATCAAAGTCGAGTCACACGAATAAAGAGACTCATAATTATTCACAGTTGAGATGAGATGCAAAAGTAGTCCTTCTCTTCTCCACTGCCCTCACATTTCCCCAACGAAGTCAAAGTCACAACAAATTCAAAGACATTTATGTGTTATGTAATGTCGAAACTAAAACTATTTATTCGAGTTTCACGACTCCTCACCACTGCTTTTATACTCACTTTTGTACAACAAATACACAATTTATATGATATACACAAAAACGTATGATTTTTATTGTGTTCTCGTCAGCTCTATGTTAGATAAGATCAAAATTTTATTTCTTTACTTCACTTCAAATAAACTCTCCTTTCCTTCGGTATAGCATTCGATATAATATTTATTGAATTTCTTCACATTTCTCTCTTATATGAAAAAATCTGAAAAATTCATTTTTACAATCATTTTATTATTCATAATATTATTCATCGTTTTAGTAATTTTAGAGGAATTAGAGAATGTTTGGTAAAAAAATTGAATAATAATAATAACCTGTTATTTGATAGGAGAAATACAATCAGCACAAAAAGGAAAGACTAATCTCCTCTTTATTTACCATAATTTCTATTTTCACTAAATTATATGAAGAAATCCTACTTTGAATTTAATGATAGGCTGTGTGAGGACTAAACCATTCTTATCGATTGAAAACAGTTTCCCTAAACTCAACTAATACTGAATTAATTCAATTTTAAAATGAAATTTTGCAAAAAATGATTTGGCCTTCAAATGCATGATTAAAATTTGACGAATGAATACATATTATAATTAATTCCCTTTTTCTTCTCTTTTCGACTATTTTTTCATTTACTTTGAATTCAAGCCTCAAAAGACTGTTTTGAAATTGAATTGTGGAAAGAGTTTCGTTTGGAGGAAAAAAGAGCTCAAATTATAAACTGAAGCAATGAATCGGTTTTTTCATGTGTTGTGGAAAAACTCAAATTTAGAACTCGTTATTAAATTCAAAAATTAATTATTAGACTCTTTTATATTTAACACAAACTCTCTTTTGTCGGGAAAAGAAAATCACAAAACTGTGAACAAAAGTTAATTAAAAAAAGAGGACTTTTTCACAGAATTGAATGCAAGCATAAAATGAATTAAACGACAAATTTTTTGTTCGCTGAGAAGAATATTAATAATGATGTGGCGATCAATGGTATGGCACTCGAATCAAATTTTTGGCTCAATGTGTGATTTGATGATAATATGCATTAAAGAGAGGGATCGTCGATCCGATGACTGATAGAGCAGTGATAGAGTGAGACCTTTCGGGTGACGAACGCCTAGAGTTGGGAAGAAATCAAAGTGGCGTTTGTGCCAACTCTGGTGACTGTGAAGCAACACTTGATTGCTCTGAGGATAATGCAAACCATGAAAGCCATGAAAAGTAAATAATCGAAAAGTTAACGCTTAGACGACGACTACTGTCTCACAGAATACACTGTAATATAATATTTGGGAAATACTCAGACATCGAATGTTAACCAAAAATGCGCTCATTTTTATCACTTTTATCATCAGAAGGGCTCCAATTTATAGGGAACAAAACGGCACAGCAATGGCACCATTGGGTATAAACGCATCGCTGACTATATTCTTGTGAATTATATAACTATTGTGTTGTCGAAGAGCGAGAGTGTGTGAGCACAGCACAGCACAGTAGAGCACATTAATAGAAAGGCATCACTACTTTGCATAAATTTTATTTGTATCACATTTTATCGTTTCATCCAATGATAGTATAAATCCATTAATAGAAAAGAGGAAACTATAGTCTATTGAAACCATTTTTATAAACTCAAGACTTTTCTCAATAAATATTTGCATTGAAATATGAAAACTCTTTCCTTTAATTTATTTGAAAGAATTTGAATCCCTTTTGTAAGAAAAATATTTGCGAATCATTTTTGACGATCAGTTCTCTACTCTTATCAAACATTGTATTTCTTTAATCTATTTTATTTTCTTTAGACAGTGGGGTAATTGAGGGTCTGTTCAGGCATATCGTTGGTCCGACGGTAAGCCTAATCAATGTGTCACTGAAATAACAGTGCGATAGAGGGAGAGGAACAGCAAAGAGCGAGTTATTATATTGGAGTATGTATTGTATGTATTGGATGTGTCAAATCCACTTTCGTCAACCCTAACACATAGACTGTCTGTCCTCAGCTTTACTTACTTTACTTATTACACATTTGATAGAATAACTGGCAGAGAGAGAGCACCCGAAAGAATGGAATGGCTTGAGAGCCAATTTAAGACTGCGATGGCAGTGCAATTCCTGTGCAATTCCAGTGCAATTCCAGTGCAATTCCTGTGCTATTCCAATGCACGCATCGCTGCAAAAAAGTCTTAATAATATGCATGTGTTATGTGTTTGAATAGCATTGAGAGCACTCTTCCCTCTCTTCGTTGTGTTCTCTTTGAGCCACTCATTCATTGAGTCTTTTCCTCTTTTATCAAAACTCCTATTCATGTCTTTGCATTAAATAACACAAAAAGCGATTGGATTTGTATTGAAATTTCTCTCAATTTCTTATAATAGGATTCAATAAAAATTATGTTTAAAAGCCATACAATATATCAGATGTGAGGAAAAAATTGAGCAAAATTTTAAAAATTTTCTATTATTATGAGATATAATTGGATAAAAATATATAAAATAATGATATCTTTAGCGATAAGACTTTTAGTCGAGTAACGGATGACTTATTGTGAGAGAAATGAGAATAATTGCGATTATATTTTGTTAAATAAAATTCATTTTTGCGATCTTTAATCTGAGCTGAATTCAAGTTCACGCATGGCTTCAAAAATTGTTGAACTCATGGCATAAAATGCAATTTTATTACTTTTATGTCCACTGGATATTGGATTGAAGGGATGTGCACTGCAGACACTGAGAGCACAGGCAGCTCAATGTCATTAAAGATAGCAAAAGAATTGTGAAAACTTATCGCATCGACACATGCTTTTGATATTTATGAGAGAAGAGCCCAGTCTTGCACTGAAAGCGCACACGACTGCAAATTACTGTCGTATACCGAATAGTACACCGAATGCTACACCGAATGCTACACCGAATGCATTTTCATTCCCTTTACAGGACACCACACTTTCTCTCGCAATGAGTCCTTTCCGCATAACTTGTCATACGATTCAGTCATTAACTATCGATTTGATAGACTTCTTATCCCAGTTTACAATCGAATTACGATTTCTTCGACTCATTTCGATTGAATTAATCCCTGAATTAGGACTTGAATATCAATTTTCAAATAATAATTAATTGCATTCACTTTCTCTCACATGAATTGCCAATAAAGTTATACTTTTGGAGCATTCAAATCGATAAGAGAAAAATGTTTCGGTTGGAAAAACTCGAGAATATAGTGAACAGAATATGAGAAGTTGTCGTCACAAATATGTTATGATTTATAAGTTTATGCGAAGAGAGAAACAAATTGAATGTTGGCTTCGATGGCAAACATTACTCTAATATTCTTGACTACTGTTGGCCTCTAATCAAATCCGTATCGTTTGGTATACATTACAGACATATTATTTGGAAAACGATAGCAAAAGTGATGCTTCAATAACGCCGTCAGTATTGAGTCGGTATTGAGTTAACACAAACAGAGGAAATTAAAACCATTGTATGGATATGTTTGGCAGCAATTTCTTCGACAAAAATCTCCGTTTTCTGCAAACGTAATATATTTTTTGCTTTTGTTTCTGTTGATCATAATATCTATTGTCACGCAATGCAACTCATATTGACTACAATTTGTCTCATATAATAACTAAATTCACTTTCAGTCTCTCTCTTGCATTAGATGTGAGCAAAAATAATAAATATACTGACATTCGAGTCACTCTTCATCAGCAAAACAACACAATATATGCATTAGTTTTATGCTATAATATAACTCATATTAAATCCCGTTATCCGATGGATATAATGGACAACAATAACACTTTATTATTGGCTCATCCATTGAGAGTACTTTCCATTCAAAGGAGACAACTGTTCGCTCACATCCACCGCCACATCAGAGCACAGCCACCACTAAAATGCACACTATTTTCTAATTTTGAACGGAGAGACGCGTGCAATGGATTAAGAGATTATGCCTTCGTTTGCAATACAATCGCAAGTAATGAATTGCTTTCCCTTTTTTCAATGATAGCAAAGCAGTGGCGGAATCGCCAAAAAACTAATCAATAATTTATGGCTCAGCACTCGATTCGATTGAATTGTGATCTTTGAACCGCGAAATAAATATTTTTCTTTAATTAAACCATTTATTGTCAAATGGTTTGCCTTTAATTAACTCATTCTTGTAATTACTATTTGTTGGCACAACCGATACATTGTGTGAGTGTCCGCCTCTTCCAGAATCACAGAATCAGTGAAAAATAGATTTGAAAATCGACACAAACTCGAGGGGAACGCCATTCTCATTAACCTCAGAGCCAAACCTGATTTATCGCGATCACGGCTTATGGGCACTGGTGTGTCAACTCATACCCATCTCATAAACTTTGACATAAAAATGTGCGACAAATAGATAGTGAAAGTCATAAATGAATCACTGATCCGAAAGACCAGGATATTCATCAATATTCCAAAAATGTATAACTGTTGAGCCCAGAGCTCAATAACTATATAACATATGAAGGAAAGCAACAAAAACAGAGATAATATGAATGCCATTATTTGTGTGTCATTTCAATCATTGCATATAAAGCGGAGACAATTAATTGAGGCCTCAATCGTATGATTGACTCAAATCGATATTCAAATATTTTAAGGCCAGTAGTTATCGGGCAGTGTTTGCATTGACTTAAACAGGACTCAAATCAATTATCCATTATTTTAAAAGGCGCTGATTCGCACATTAATGATTAGCTAGGTCATTTGACAAATGTTGATATCAAAGCTAAAATCTAATGCAGTGCTGAATAATTCATTTGTTTTTTTCAAACATACATTTAAATCACAGATATTTTCAATAAAAACAAATGTTTATTATTCGGGAAACTAAACATATTTTACTCAAATACTGAATTTTAAGCATTTTTCGCATTTATTTATAAACCAAAAGCAGAGCAGAAATGAGAAAAATTTGATGCTTTGAAAGCATTGAAAACTTACCTCAAATTTGTGACGAATTAACGAATTGTTTGATTTAAAATCAATTGATGTAAAGACTTATAAGACTTTTATCTTATACTCTGAAAGCATCAAAATCTATGGGAAACACAAACTATTAAATTATTTAAAGACAACAGAGATTTTAGAAACACATAAAACAGAAATTGTGTTTACATTTGAGCTGAGTTTTAGTGAAGAATCGGATTCTGTATTACATTCACTATAAAAAGCATTGACGTAATGGACATCTCATACACGGCTTAAAATTCGTGACACTCTTCCAGCGATTCACAACTCCAACAGTGAATGCAATTCTGTGCTCAACAGAGTCTGCATTCGGGAACTTTCATTTGGTTGTGAGGGATGTGCTCTCTCTTACAGTATGTGAGTTGTTTCACAGGATTATGTGTTGGCTTACAGCGCACAGTTTGCAACAGCCCTGTGCTCGAGTGAAACCTTCCCATTCATGAAGTATGTGAGCCGAGCGAATAGTCCAACTCCACCTCTGGAGGATCAACGAAAAGATAAGACAACATATTTCAAACTCATCTAAACATTGGTTTACGATCTTTTCAAATGAGAACATATTTATCAAAATTAGTTATTCTTGGTTTCAGTCAATAGTTTACTTTCCAACAAAATATTGAATTTTAAATATTTGTTTTGAGAGTTTCAAACAATTCTTTCGTTTTTACATAAACTTTAGGCGAATGTAAATTCTAAGAAACAAATTAAATGATTTGAAATATACTGAGAAAAATATATAACATTATTCATGATTTTTATATTTAATTTATTCCTTGGATTTCAATTTTATTAGAGTTCACTTGAATTGCTGTAAATGTGAAACACTTCTCGAATGTAATCATAAGAATATATAATACTTAGAGTCGAGTTGAGTACATATTCTTAATATGTGTTAACATTCATTTCGTTCATAAATATGAATGATTTTTGAAGAAGTTTTGAATTAATTTTTTCAAATTTATTTTTCCAAATTTATAATTCATTCAATTTTGTGCTTACAGTATATCTAACAGTAATATTGTGAGCGAATAAATTAAAGCAAACAAATGTTATGAAAAGTAATTACATTTGTTTTCGAGCCAAAAGTCGGTGAGGGGTTCGCAGTCATCCACTATTTACAATGGCTTTTAAGTGTAGACTCGGGTGGTCTCACATATGACAGCACTGGAACACTATTTTACTCCTTTATTTCAATAGTTTACATAAACAGATGAAACTTGTAGTCAATATCGTAATGTTTTTTATGATAATTCAATTCAACTTTTTTTGTTTTCATTAGTTTTACGCCATAGAAGTCAATGTAAATAATAATTATGTGGAAAATATTGTGCACTCATATCAAGACTTGAATTATTGTTATTCTATGAAAATTTATTTTCAAATATAATCGAAATTCCTTTTGATTGGAAGAGAAAATAATGAAAGCCTTGGGATGAGTCGAAAGATTACTTTTATGGCTCAAAACAAAATGTAATCAAAAAATTATTGATCGCTGAGTTAATTCTGAAGTCCATTCTCTGTGCGTTTGGGAGAAAAATCCAATTCTTTCTCTCTCTAAGAGTTTAATTAAAAAATAATAGGCTTTGTATGCAATAAAAGAAGTTTAAAAGTAATGGCTTTCGATTGGCGGAGATCTGCAAACAGTGAATGTTATTTTTGGAGCTAATTTTGATCGTCTAATGAATTTGTGCTCTTTTTATACGTAAACCCAGTTTTAGTTAAGCCTTGATTTTCGACTCAACTATTCATTGACTGATTCACTGCACGAGACGACAGCACACAGTATTGGAACCAATTTAGTGCTCACCACGAAAAAAGTGTGTAACGGCCACAACGCCCTGTGTGTAAACAGTATACCCCACCCCAATATATGCTTAACTTTGATTGCGATTAGAAGAAAGACCATATTTTTCTCATCTCTTTAATAGCAAAAGGTTTAGCAGCATATGAGGGCTGTTCTCTGCTCTGTTCACTGCACTCTTCAACTCATCTCATTTGCTGTGTTTGGTCTGATAGGAAAGTTGGCTTATTTTTCTCATTATTTGCTCTTCGATTGTGTGCAGCTTTGCTTTGACTTTAATTTGAGTGCACACATACTCGCAATGCACTCAAAACACAATATCAAACTTTTATAATTGCATCGATAATAAATTAGATCGTTTGCTTCCTGCACAGTCTGCCTCTCCGCCCGACTCATCGCCATTCAAAAGTAGTTAGTCTTTCATTATTATAATCAAGTGGTGAACAGCATAAGAAGGCAATGCAGGCCCTCACAGATATCCCTCTCATATCATTATTTTTAGTCTTCAATTCATAGTATTTGAGTTTAATATCGAAACTCTTTGAACAGCATTCAAAGCAAATACTTGTCATTTAAGGATTGTCAAGGTTCTCCTATCACTAATTAAAGAAGGGTAGGGTTAAGATACTGAGTCAGGCAATAAGTTTGAGTTGATTAGGAATAGTTACACCAAATTGTTTATTGAGAATCATTTCAGCTTTAAAATTTGAGCTACTCCGATTTTAATGGAATTGTGATCACCCTGGGCATTTTGGACATCACTAATATTATGGCTATTGTTATATTACTTGAGGCATAACTAAGCCTATGATCTATATTTGGATATTTTTGTATAAGTTATTAGTGTTTATTAATATAACTTATGAAATATTTAGAGGTTTTGTTATGAAAATCCAAATATTCATCAATAAAATGGTTTATTACATAATTTTCTGTTCGCCTCTTCTGTTGAATTTGCACTCAACTAATGAAAGCGAAATTCAATTCAATTATTATTTATTTTGACCCAAAATATATTGAATTTAATAAATGGAGAGAAAGTTTGTTTTAATTGAAAATAATAATAGATTTCATTGAATAATAGACAGAGTATTCATATAAATAGTATTTCTCTCATTAAATATTTTATTTCATTTCAAAGCAAAGACTGAATCGACAAAAATATGTAATAAGACTTATAAATAAATGCATTCAAAGCAGATGTTCGAGTGCTTCGAGTGTTTGATTTTGTTCATCAAAACCAATGGAAAGAAGAGAAGAGAGATTTCACTGAAAATAAGTTACAATTTAAGAGAGAGAAGGCATTGAAGGCATGTCTGCGGAAATATTGTGCGAATGTATAGCATATCACGAAAAATATGAAATCAAATGAAGTGACGTTCGCTTAAAGACTGAATGAATGAACGCAATAATGAGCCGAACAGAGAGAGAAAGAGAGAGAACAGACATTTGGTTGTATTGTGTGGAGGAAAAGGTAAAATAGCTGTAGTGGCAAAATAGCCACAAAAGTCTACCCCCACTTACAAATTGGCTTCTATTGAAGACTCGCACAGAGATCCTAATCATATCAATAGATGTTTGTTAGGACAGACTTTCACAGCACCACCACTTTTCTCATCGCGCTCTACAGACTATACACTCTTTCTGTCGGTGCTGTCAGTCTGTTGAGCTGTACTCACGCCAACTGCTAACTAAACTGAGCGAGGATTTCCATCTAATCCATATCCAATTCTCCTTCTTATATATTATTCACATTTTCTTTCATTAAGTCTTCGATTGTAATAAAAGAGAGATTTGGTTGAATACAAATACTATTGAATATAATTATATAAACACCTCTTAAAGTAGACAAACAAGAAATGCGGGCAAAAACTAATGCAATGAGAGAAGAGAGGAGAACTCAATCAAATTGTGAATCATTTGGATTTGGCTTAAATGGCAAAACCATCTAATGTTCACTAAATCCTAACAATAGGTTTTCATTAAGAATAGTGTATTTTTTGAACCCAATGTCTCCTTTTATGTATGTGTTTTGTCTGTGAAAGTATAGCCAGAAGTGGCTGTTGGCCTGACTACTAGTTGATGTATGGCCGCTGCAATTCCCATAATAACAGCCACTGTAAAGCACAGCCGTATAAAGCATTGATAAATAAATTTCAATTTGTTTAATGGCCTAAACTGTAATTTCTCTAATCAATTGATTTCTCTTCACTCCATCCCATTTCCACAATACTTTTCATTGCCTTTTCAATTAAAACGTGGGATTTTCCCTACAATAACAATCAAATCAATAAATTTAATTGGTTCAAATGAGAAAGGATCAATTTGTTGTTTCCATTTACTTAATGTTTTCTCATAACTTACAACAAACTTTGAGTTGATGGAACTTGCTCAATTCAATGCAAACTGGATTCATAACACTACTACAGCTACCATTATTTTAGCAAAGATAAACTTAAAGTTACATTCTTGGTTAAAAATGGAAAGGTTTTACACATTTCATAAAATATAAAGAAATTGAAATTTAAGAAACTTAATTCTACTTAAAATGTGTCCTTGATTGAATTATTATAAGTTGACAATTCATTGAAAATTTTCATCTGCTTTTCAATGTAATAATAATAAGAGAAGTGCTCTTAAAGCGGTTCAAATGACAGCTAAAGTCTAATAGAAAAAGACATTTAACATGAATTCTGTTTTAGTTTAAATGATTGATTGAATTAAGAGACGAATGCATTACTCGAATAGCATTTGAATGCTTTGACGCCATTCTCACAATTGAATGGCTCTTAAGGCGATTGCTTTCAAATGGGAATAACAGACGAATACAAAGAATAATTGAATTTCTTAATCACTAAAATAAGAAAATCATTAAATTTTTAAAACTAATTGATTACAAATCTTGCAACCATGCTGAGTATCCATGCTCATCCAATTTAATTTAAATAATTACAAATGAGAACTGCTTTGAAGAGATCATTATTTTAAAAGGTTGTGCATTACATTCATTATCCATAGCTTGTTATAGTATAAAAGTATTTAAATCAGAGTTACCCAAGGTGAGGGGATTAAAACCTCAATCCTCTTGGACAACATTTTAGATACCCTGTAACTTTAGGGGGGCATTATATCTTTAGAATTTAGATATGATTAGCCATTTGATTAACTCTTCCAAAACCTTGTTTGGGGTCGATGAGCTTGCTAATCTTGATTTATATCAGTTTGTTTTAATGAGATCCTCATGGCTTTTCGACTGAGAATCCCTGGTCAAAATAAACTAAGGGTTAAAAAAGATTGCTATTATATATATCCTCTGAGGAATATGGAGGGGTCAGACAAGTGAACAATAATAACATTTGAAAGCCTACGCTTTGAACCCATTTGAGTGAGTCTTTCAATTATTTTTAATCTTTTATTCGACTAAAATTGGAATTGAATTCAAAACATTAATCAAAACAATTCATTGGAGCGAAACAATTATTTCAAATATCTTCTAAACTCTCAAATTCATTGAAAACGTCAATTGAATGGTTTGTTACTCCGGTACTCAAAGATTCCAGGAAACATTTCTATAGAGATTACCAAGATGATCAGTAACAAATACTACCTTTAAGAAATATATAGTTTACTCATTCCATTACCTTAAGCTAAAAAGAGACGGTAGTTCAAGTATTTTATAATTTTGATCCTGCACATATTTGGATAAAAAAATAGAATGTAATAATAAATATAAGATTAAAGTTGGACTGACCCGGGTCTCTCATTTTGATAATTTGAGAGATTATTGCCTTTAGTGGTTGAGAAGATCTCTATAATAAGAGGTTGAGATCTCGACTTCAATAATAGTGTTTTGATTGAATAATGCAATTACTTTGTGTCCAATCGATGATCCAATAAGAAGATTAAATAACTTTCCGTCGGCTCGTTATTCAATTGGGTTTACAGGAGTTGTGCAAACCTTAACCCTTATGTCGTATTGTGAAGAGTGGGCTCTTATTAATAATTATGAATCGAGTGCTATATTGATGTGAAAGAATCATTTGCTGCCATATTTGACGCCTAATCCTCTCTGAAAAATAATTAATAGAAATGAAAGTCTTGCGGATTGAATGTCTAAATGAAATAAATTGGATGAGAGCTCGAGAGCTGACTCTTTAATTAAAGGGAACGGAGAATAACATCTCTGAAAAGGAGAGTCTAATTAAGCGAATGCAAGACTGACTTACATTCAATCTAATTATTTCGATTCAATTCTTAACGAATAAAATTTTCTCAAATTATTTATATTTTCTCCATTCTATGCCATTCCTATTGTACTCCACTGTTGTTATGGCGTAAGACTTAATTTCAATTATGTTTCGTTTCAATTATTTCCCATTAAACGGCTTTATTTCTCAAATAAAATTCCTGATAATTAATATATCAAATGAAAATACTTTTCTCTTTCAATTGCCCTATGAATAGGAGGGATAATTAACTTTCATTAATAAACTATTGGCAATCATTTTATCTCTTATATTCTCCATTCAATTAAATCATTGAATGGCCCAAAAATGTTTCATTCATTTCAAATATCGACAAATGGTGAACAAACTTTAATAAACTTATTAAATAAGTCTCTCTCTCTCTCTCTCTCTCTCTCTCTCTCTCTCTCTCTCTCTCTCTCTCTCCCCTGTTTTGTAAAGAAAATGAACAAAAAACTAATTTAATTTTTTTTCAAACACTTGTTTTGATAGAATTGAATGTTATTCCTATTGAGAGACAAACAGTTACTGAAATTTAATTCATTTGTCGATTTAATTGAATCTCCATTTGTTTGTTTAGCTCTCAATTCATCCAACATTTGTTGAGCTAATTATTATAAATATATTTATAATTATTGCATCAATTAATGAGCGAAAACAAGAATTTATTTGATCCACGTCATCATCATTATTAGAACTAATTTGGTACTTTTCCCAGTTCATCAATTAGACCGATATTTGTATAAAATAAATGATATTCACATAATTAAGACTTTGATGAACTCAATGCTAATGTTTTGATCATTCATTGCATGCAAATATCATTTCATTGGTTTTATTCCAATCAATCATTTGTAGAATTCTTGAATAAATAGTCAGAAATATTAAATAGAAAACAATTATTGAAAATAAGGAACTCTTAATGACTTTTGCCAGGAAATAGTGAATAATGATTCGGATGAAAATGTAATATAAATACAGCAAAAAACACATGACTCGCAATAAAACAAAAGTACTTTGCAACTATCGATTGAACTACCTAGTTGAGTGTTGCTTGATTAAATTTGACTTTCATTTACTGAAATCTAAGTAGTTCAAAAGTAATATGAGTGAGTTTTATAAATAATTACTAAATTGTACCCGTATCTTATCTAATGACGATTTTTCATTTATATCAATTCAAAGTAAACATTAAAAATCAAATTAATTTCGTGCTTTTAGGATGTTTTTCTATCCATGCTCCATTTGTGTTCATCTAGATTAAATTACTCGATATTCGATATGCAACAAATCCAATGTACAGCTTTCTCCCGATACTGACAAACTGTTGGCTGTTATATTACCGAGGTTAAAAAACAGGCAAAACTGTATTACCAAGTACTGGAAGTCACTTAAAGGAAGGTTTTAAGTTCCAAGATTAATGACTGAAGATTCTTATTAATAGGAATTAATCTAGGTGTCAAATAATGTGATCAAATATCTCTTGACATGAGATCACTTTATTACTCTTTTGGATATAAAAAGTGGGAATTCGTTATTAAAATTATTATTTGTATTGATCTCAATGTGAAAACTGAATATTAATCGACAATTTTGACGGCAATCGACTCATTATGTCAACAGTTTTATCGCTTCATTTCAACCAAATTGAGATTAAAATTGTTTTTAATTAAGAACTTAATTAGAATTTGGCCGCCATTTCATTAAACATCTAATTATTATTTGATTTTGTTTTTATTTTCCAATGAATTGATTAAACCCTTAGTTTTGTGATTTAAAGATCAAACTATTGGCCTATTATTCGGATAAATAGGAATTACATCTCTTTTATTGATTATTCGCCGAAAACTAATTAGAGTAAAACGTTTTCAATCATTTGGGAAGAAATGAAATTTTAAATTCTAAGAGCAAATGGTTTGGAAGTGCTTTCAATTGTGAGCCGCAAATAGTCTTCGGAGAAACAGATTATTCTTTAATCAAAAAATATATTTCAAATGAATATTTAATTTCAATTAAATTACATGTTTTCCAAAAAGACATTTATTTCTAAATTTTTAATATAAATGGAAAACAAGAACTCAAGACTAAAAGTAATTTCGGTTTTATTAAGTTTGAGTAAAATATCTTTTCAAATAATTTGACGTGGATAATTCAATTTAAACTTATTGCTTAACTATATTGGTTCAAGAATCTTTCAAAACTACTTTAAAGTCTAGATATTCTAAACAAGTTATTAATAATCCATTAAAAATGAGTGTATATACGCACAAGAATTAAATTATGTAACAAAATGAGTAAGCTTGAATTAAAATAAAATTGAAATTCTATTAGGAAATTAGAGTAAAGTAGATTTTAGATAAAAGAAGAATAAAAGGGAAAGAAATATAAAATTGTGTTCATTTGTTGAGTGCTTCACAATTCAATTATTATTCAAATCTTATTATTTGTGAAATTACTTCAACTTTTTCTTCGTCTACTCTTCTCTCCGGAATTGATTACTTGTGAACAAACAGTAATTCTGAATAACAAAAATGCAAAATAACAGAGAATTGAAGTTTAAGTTTAGAGTCGGCGAGAAATGCAATTTAGGAAAAAGCCTTATTATATATATTAAAGTTATTCCAGTCCTGAGTCCTTTAGATATTAGTTTTCAAGAAAAAGGAGAATTACGTTATTTGAAATGCTATTAAATGCAATTTTCAAATATTAAATAAGTGGCGTTCACTCACTCTCTCCCAAAACGAGAGCACAGGATCTCCTAATGCATCGAAATTGCATTTACTCTCAAAATCGACTGAAAAACAAATTTAATTAAAAAAACCAAAAATATATTTATGACTGTATTTTCCGATGCAATGCTCTTTCGATGAGATGACTGATCGATGTTTTAAATAATAAATCAAATGTAAGCTCTTATCAAACGATTGGATTTGTGGCTACGCTGTCATCCATTACCGACACAATACTCGCCACTAAACCCAATGCTCTGATTTGGAGCACAAATGAGAAAAATTCAATTTTGATGAACCCATATATGGATTAATTTAATTGAAGTCTTCTTACGTCTATCTGAAAGGTGTGGTATATATTGGAGATGTGTTTAGCATAAAGAGGGTGTCATTTCATGAATGAATATTTGCTAAAATAATCAGATGAATGTCTACTAAAGTGCACTATAACTGAATATACAAATTATATATTAATATAAGTCATGTTATGTCTAATACTCTGTTATTATTAGAATTTCCGTTGCATTCAATTTGATATTAAATTGCATTTACACTAAAAAACATAATAAAAACTCATATAAATTACAATATAGTGTTGGTTCTCATGAGCGTTTGTATCGGACACTTTAACTCAGCGTTTGGTTCATCCCACAGCGCCAGTTCTGCTTACCA
>JAQIWF010000151.1:0-25607 GCA_034694965.1 Ceratozetes gracilis
GTTTTTAATGTGTTCAAATAATGTTCATTGTTTAATAAGATCATGTCCTAGTTAGCCATGCCATACCCCTTTATCTCAGCACGATAGATTAGGCTTTGGCAGCCACCTTGCTTAATATTTTTGATTTTTAAATTGTTAATTTGGCTAAAATTCTGAATATAATCAGTAATACAGTTCGACCTGTATAATTCTGAAATAAATTATTAAAAAAATTAAGATTTTTTACCTTTATAGGTAGTTTAATAAGTTTTCAACCTTGGCTATTTTAATTAATTCATAAGACTCCATATACAGAAAAGCAACTTGAAACAATGGGGGGATAATTTGGTAAAACCAATTGACAAAAACACCAAGATAGATGTATACATAAATGAATCCTTTTAATTTAATTAAAAAAAATCCTATATAATAGTAAGAAATAACCCCTTGTCCCATTTCAAACTTTTTGTTTGACAAACTTCTTTTGAAAATACACCTCCCATTATTTTAATCATGTTAGAAAATTTTTAATTTAGTCTCATTTTAATGCACCAGGTATAGCACCTAGCTAATATGCAAAAATAATTAACTTTAATTAGTTTTTAATAAATCAACAGGGAATTTTCTAACTATAAAATTTAGAAAAATGAAAATTTTTTTATCAAAATTGCCATCAAATAATTGTATGTCTAGTAGGTTTAGGACTGATATCATACCAAACATTGCTTGCTACAAAAATTGACTTAGACTGGGTAAATGTTGAATAAACATGCTTCAAAATTCTAAAAAATATTTTGGGCGGGCCCTCTTATCTACTCATAAATTACGTCTTAAAATTCATCAAGTTTCTTAAGCCATACATTACTTATCGTTGACTATCTTCTATTAAGATCGGATGGGAAAACAACTAATGGGATTTTTTCTACCTATACTAGACTTTGATATTGTTGATCTAGTACAAAATATTAATAATAATAAACTGTTTCAAGCTAAGTAAAATATTCACAACTTATATTTATTTTAAATCTTTGTAAATTACTCAAAACAAGGACATTTGAAATGTAAGCTGTGTCATTAGTGACTCATTACTTAAATAAACCTAACTAGTAAAACTAAACAAATTAAAATATTGCTTGTTGAAAATGGCATGGAATCTTGAAGAATTATTCTGTTTAAGCAGAGTTATCAATATATTTTTAGTCATATGTTTTATTTATCATTTATATTATTTAACTCAAGACTATCTTCATTACAATTACATGATTGTGCTCAAAATTAAGAAGAACAATTTAACTCATCCTTCTATTACAGTTTGCTTAAGACCAGGGTTAGCCATAGGGGGGGGGGGGGTTGCCGTGACTAAGCGTGCGATTAATAGAGAATTACTTCGAAAGCCAGAGAAGAGCTAATGAATACCAGGAATCAGATATAAAATATTTTAGATTACATTTGATAATTTAGACATTTATTGAGTAATAAAGAGATTTAAATTGAACCTGCTCATTTTCTCACCAATTATCTTAGCCATTATTTATCATTTTATGCTTTTATCCAATATTATCCAATGAGGTAATTCTATTCTTATTCATACAACACTTGCTAGTACACAGATTAAAATTAAGGAGTTACCTACGATAATGATATTTGTTCTTATAAAAGTTAATACAGTAAATAATGGAATCATTTTAATCTAGTTAATACACGATTCTGTTAAAATAATGGTTTTGATTCTTAAATGTTTAGTTTTATTTATATTTGTCTTCACTTGTAATCAGTTTCTCATTTGATTTGTTGGATAAAATGGTTTCGCTTTAAGTCTAAAAGGTATCCAAAATTTTCTGCACTTTTGTTTCATTTGAATCTTGCAATTCATTATTGAATTGAGAGTGAGATAAGAGTTATTCTCCATTTGATAATCTAATCGCGAAATTTTGATGTGAAAACTGAGTATTATTTCGATTGTAAGTCAAACAAACCATTAGTTAATAGAAAATAATTTATTAAACAATTTGAATAAAAAGTCTATTATTTTGTTTGAAAAGTCAGTCAATGAGTTAAGTCAAGAATTCACTGATTTTTTTTCGTTGTAAATAATAATTGATTTCTTGTGTTCAGTGTTTTGTCAGACAGTAATTGAATTTAAAAACTAATTACTCTTTTCGTCTTTCAGTGTATTTGTCTCTAAAAAAACGCTTTTCTTTAAAACATTGGATGAGTTTTCTTAGTATTTTGTCTCTCGTTTTGTATTTTTGTTAGTAATGAGTGTTTTGTGAAGAGAAGCAAAAATAAGAGAAATACAGCAGAAATACAGCAGAAAATTAGATAAGAATTTGAAGTAAAAGCACTAAAAAAGTTCATTTCAAATGAATTTACACAACAATCACAACAAATAAATAACAATTACATTGACTTCTATTGAGTTTGAATTTCAACTGAATTTAGTCTTTTTTTGTATCTTATTTTCTTTTGATTTGATTACTCCCTCTCCTTATGCCGGAGTCCTGTCTCTTATTCTCTGCAAAATAATAACTCATTTATTTTTGAAGAAAACCTATTCTTTTGTTTTGTTTGTTTTATTACTCTTTTTGGTTGAGTTTAAGGAAATTCTGTTGAAAAACACATTAATTTTAGTCTTTATTTCACAGCGTTTTTGAAAATATTCCAGTTTTCCAGAAAAATGATTCAAAATTGATATTCAAATGAGTAAAACAATAATTAAAGAGTTATTGACATTTGAGATGAAGGGAAGGCTTTTCATGAAAAGCGAGCTAAAGATAAACGAGTCAACTAATGGTTTGAAAGCTCTGAGTTAAACACATCGCACAGCACAGGACAGCACAGGCAGAGATGATTATGCAAAACGAGTGAAGAGAAAACAAAACAAATAAGAAAATATGGTTTCAATAGTAATGTAATTAACGAATGTCTCGAAAAATGCTTTTAAATTTCAATTAAAGTCTTTTTAATGGGTTTTCCAAAAACAAGAAATGAAACGAAAATTTCATAAATAAATTGTAAGTAATTTTCAAATAAGAATAAAATGATTTTCTTTTTCATATTTCGTTCACTTGTTTTCTGTCTTCAAATACATTACACAATATTTTTCTCATTATTTCCTCAAAGAATTGTATAAAGAATTCAAAGAATATTTGATTTCTAATTACTATTTGTTTTCCTATTAGTTATCAGATATTAATAGAATTGAAAATAACTGCTCATCGGATGGAAGAGTAGAGAATAGAGAGCACTGGGAGGAGAAGGAGGAAAGGGATGGCGGAATACCATTTTGTAGGCTTTTTTACTGGTGTTGTCGTATATCACAGCTATATGTGTATGAAAAACAATGGCACAGAATAGCGACACAATTGAAAATCTATTTTAAGACAACTCTTTTTGGTGTTTGATCTGTGAATAAGAAGTAATTCAATTGAATAACGAATGGAAAGGACTGACAACTCGTAAGTCATTTGAAACTCAAAAAAAATAATAAAAAGCATTTAATTAAGAAATTTGTGTTGAAATGTGACATCAAATGAATGACAGACCGAGGAATGAATCCCACGATTCGTATATCGTTTTCATTATTAATATCTCTATCTTTTCTGTGAACCCTTTCCTCTTCTTTTGCCAAATGAGAGAAATCCAAATCTGGTTTTCTTTTGGTTTATCTTTTTGTTTGGATTTTAATGAGACATTTGTTCTTATATTGCATTTGAAGTTTAAATATTTGTCTCTTCCCTGGATCTTATTCAAGAGAATGACTCAGTATATATATACAATGTATGGTAAACTAGGGTAAAATTGTGCGATTCGTTTCTCAAATTTAATCAATTCTTTGCCGATTCTGTGCACTATTTTCTATTCAAATAAATGCATAGAATTCTCGTCGAAAATGAATATCACTTTTGGTTTTGAAGAGAAAGAGATGTGAAATACATTTTCCAATAGAAAACCTATTTTTCATAGCATTTCAAGTCTGGGCTTAAAATAGTCGCCGATTTTTGAAATTTATTTTACTTTTTTCCCAATAAATATTTGCTCCAAAATAGAGTCCAAAAGATATATTCAAATTCCGATCGATTCAAACGATACATTACTCGGGATTCAAACCTTGAGTCAAAATACAGTGATGCCCAACAATAACCACCACTGGGAAGGGTGGGCCATATTTTTTACAATTTTTACAATGATGGATATGAGCCAAATTCAAAATTGCCCATTAAACTCAATAATTGCGTTGTTATGTTTCACTTTTATCACGACTACTACAAATTAAGCAAGCTCCAATAAATTATGATCAACTATTCTTCAGAAAATAGCTGTAATTTATCAATACTTTCCAAAAGGGCTCATAATTTATTAGGACATGTCTGGGCTATACCCCCAGCTTATACCCCCGTTGGGCATCACTGGAAAAAATATTTACGAAATGTAATGAAAAAGAGGTTAAAATTTCAATGAATTTCTCACAGATTGTGATCACATTTACACACATTATGTGGACATCAATTGGAAGAGAAATAATAACTAAGAATAAGAGCTCAGAATATATGCGAAGAATATTCTGTTATATATTTATATAGAATTCAATGTAATTAATATTAAACTAAATATAATTTTAAAATCTAATGAGAAATACCTAATATTTGAAAGAATTTTTTGTGTGTTTTTTTTTGTTGAAAATTCAATGCTCTTTATGTTAGATAATTGAAAAAACAAACAACTATTGCTTTTATCACGATTCCAATTATTATATAGACTTGGTAATTAATAATTAGATAGTTAATATTTGTTTTGTTTTCTAAATAAAAATTAGTTCTTTTTTTTCCAATTAATTGTAATAATAATTGTCATTAGAAGTAGCGATAAATTAATTGATTTCACATTTAGTTTGATTGGAAATATCAAGTTTAGTTTGTCTATTAATTGAAAAATCCTAATACCATAATAATAACCTCAATTAAAGCTATTGAATACATATTTGAATTAATGAATTGTGTGCAAGATTGCGGCATTTTTCAGCAAAGTGAATTGGCTCATCTCATTCGACAAAATTGCTCCAATCTACCCAATCCAAAATGGCCGAAACATTGGGCCAAATGGAATTCGACGGATTGAGATTCGGCGAAATGAGATGCGGCCACAAATTAATGAATAAAAAACGAATATTTTTTGTTATCAATTCATTTCATATCTAATTATATTCAGTAAAATCTACTATCAAAGTAAAAATGCAGAAAACTTTCTCCATTAAATATCGAGGAACAATTGTTCAAATACAATAATCACTACAAATAAGTTGCTTGCTCGAAAAAATTGTCGATTCTGTCCTTTTGTTGTTAAAATATATATAGATTCATTAAAAACACTTTAGAATGGTAATCAAGCCAATTTTAAAGCCATCTATGTAAAAAACGATTATAACACATGTTTTTCTCGCGAAGTCAGCTTGATACATTTCATTTTTTAAAAATAATTTGAATAATTTTTTTTGTTTCTATAGATTTTTTCGTTCATTATTTGGAAGTTTTTTTTTCACAATTTTTTACATCATTTTTATATTTTTAAACAAAAGTTTGATTTTTGAAAATAAAACAAAATAAAAATTCGAGTTTAAAATGAACTTAATTCAAATATTTTAGAAAAACAATCTTTTTTATTCAATGCACTCAAGTTCACTTAGCCATTTAAATGGCCTTGTTTGAAGAAAAAAGAATTATAATTGTATCATCAAGATAAAATAATAATAAGAAATTCAATGAAATACAGTCCAACCTCTCAATAAGAGAGAGCAATGAATTAGTAAGAGCCTCGAAATAAGAGGTCGATTTTTGCGCTGACCATGGCTATTTTGCCCTCGAATCAGCATAATAACACTTTGACCTCGTCTAAAATAAGGAATTCGTCCCATTCAAGAGACATACCTGTGCCGAGCGGTCCTCTAATCAGAGATCTGACTGTATTTAATGAATTGAAAAAATCTCAACGAGTTAAAATAATTCTGTTCTTGTTATTTGTGTGTATTTTCACGAATAAACTTGAATTTGGATTTTAGAGAACAAATTTCTTTTTACTCATCGCTTAAAAAATAGTTTTATTAAATAAATAAAATAAAGTCACCCATCAAGTCATGTGTCGCATAACGGCCCGCAACGCATACAACAGTTCCGCCTGAAGTCTGGCCTCAAATGTCATCAGATTTACGTGAATCTAATGGAGAAATGGGTTATTAATAAACAAATTCTTTTTTCTATGTTTAATGTGATCAAGCTCATTTCAAGTATTAGAAGTAGTATCAAGGGGGATTTTGTTGGATCAAATTAGTTAAGTTTGCAGTAATCTCTTGAGCATGTTCAAATAAGGAATATTTTGCAATTCTTTGTTAAAATCGTTTTCATTTAAGTTCGGGATTTTGCATGAGCAAGTTGGCAATAAATCAGTCAATTTGCCCTTCATATAAGGAGAATTAAACTGTTATTCTCTTATCTATACTATCAATCAAATAGGAATTGCCCAGGACAAAGTTCTAACAAAATACGAACTGGTTATTTGTATGCATTCTTTTAGTTAAACACGTACAATCTAGTACATTCATGAATATAAGTACTTGATTTTAGCCCCTAATCAATTTATTATCAAATCTACTCTCAATTACCTATTTTCTTGAAATTGACTAAAATTCACAAAAACTCTAATATTATTTAAATGTTTTGTTTTTTTTTCAGTGAATTTGTTGCCAGAATTTTATACTTGTTTTGAATTTTAGTCGATTATGAATATCAAGGAAATTGATAATCAGTTAAAACTGCTATACAATCAACTGTACAATCAAGTGAACAAGTACATATTAGAGTACATATTAGCAACAATTTAGTATAGAAATTAAGCAGTGATTCAATTTAGACAATAGTAGTGTAATCGAGGCATGTGTTCAGTTTTAGAACGGCTTAACTCAAATATTTACATAAGTTGTGCCAAGAGGACCTGGCAAATATTTATGAGGCTCTCGAACTCACTCCACCTACGCATAGTCATCTCATGATTGAATCCTGGTAATTCAATGGAAGTACAAATTGTCTTTCTATGGCACATTTGCTCAGCTATTTATGGAAATGAACTTGAACTCCCCTCTCCTCTCCAAGATCTAATTTTGGAATGTTTACTCGGGGGGAGAGCCTCAACATTAGAGGAACGCCACTATTATTGAGTGATAAGACTAATTGTTTTTCTTATGGGTTGACATACCTTTTCCGAAGGCCTGAATCCACGCATCACTTTAGAGTAGTCCCTATTAGTGCGGATCCGATGCGGATAACAACATAAAGACTTTATATAAGACTTAAGATTTCTCTCGAGAAGAATATTGACTTCGCGGTAGTCATAGTCGTCGTGTCGGATGCCATACATCGACTGAATGTAGTTCCAAATGGCTCTACGGAAAGGCGTTGTGTCGATGTTTGTCTTATTTCCCATTCTGTCCAAAACAACAACCAATTAGTTAAGAGAACCAATAGAACCAAACAGAACTAGATCATTTATTCTCTCGATTAAGCCCATGGGAGTCACATTTTATTCCGGGTTTAATGCTTTTCGAGAGAATGGCTTTTATTAAGCCTTTAAGCCCATGGGGTTTGTCGAGTGAACCCATTCCCGAATGACATAAAAGAGTGACTTACGTATAATAAGTGAGATTATAGCAGATTTTGAACTTCTCGTCCAACAAATTGCCGATATCTGAGTAGAGTCTGTTGACAAGACTGAATCCGTGGTCATCCCAGGAGTAGTCCTGAACCCGAAACGTAGGGAAGTCTGACTCATCGCGTCTTCGGGCGAAGTCTTCGTAACCGAACTGAGGGTCTTCTAAAAACTTGCACAACTCGGCCAATGACTGGTCGCCCACTGGCCCGACAGGGGTCCCATTACGGCGCTCAGCCCCACAGTCATAGGCAACGACGGCTACCGCGCCGTTAGTGTTATAATTATTATTACTATTATTACTGTTATTATTGTTATTATTATTATTACTATTCGTGTTATTCGTTTGCTTATTGCCTACGGGTTGGGCGCCCACCGCCTGTGGAGGGGCTGAGCCGTTGTTGGATGAGAACAATGGTGACAGAAGAAGCTGTTCCTGTGTCTGGTATTCTAATTTATCAAGGTTCTTCAGTAGGTCTTCCTGGGAGGCCGAGTCTGAGTCGGAGCCGGCGCTGCCCTTCTGTTCATTAATTGTCTGCATTTTCTTCATTAATGCCTCGACTTCTGCGCCGGCCGTCGGAGAACTGCCTGTGTTTTAATCGTGTAAATAATACCATTAATTATACGCTTTTTAAAGTCAAATCAAATGAACGTTTTTTTAGAATTTCTCAGAATTTTGCAAAATTAAAAAAACTAATTAATATTAACACAGAATGGATGTGAAATTCCCCTAAAAATGAATTAAATGGACTTTTTTTTTGTTGTTTTGGTAAAAATTAATTCTACTTTTTATTAAAAACAATTTTTCATTGAAAATGACTGACAAAACCATTCAATGAATTACTCATTCGTCTCCAGAAGTCAGGGATGGCTTCAAATTTGGGGGTTTAACCCAAGATTATATTGAAATTCATATTAAATCACTTAATGAGAATAGATTTGCATGATGTAAGTGGAGTTCCCCTGGAATTTGTCGGCTCCTCTGCCCGCCTCTGCATAGTATTCATGAGTAAAATATGAAAATAATTATAGGTTTTTGAGGTCTAATATTAAGACCAGAATTCTTGAGGTTTAAAAATCAACGAATTATTAGATATTTTTCATTCCTCTCCTCTCGAAAGGGGACGGAAATTGTTTTCTCAACGAATGTATAAATTGAATGAAATTTCATTCTTCTCAATGAAATATTTAATGGAAATATTTTGAGTCCTTCTCTCCCTTATTATCTAATATCTAGAGATTCTTATCTAATCTTAAGGGAAAAATTCAGAAATGAAATACTGTTTAAAACATTTTTCGTTATGAGTATTAGAACTACAGTTATATAAGTCTTGTGTTAAGAAATTATTATTATTATTATATAATATATTTTTATGTTATATATAAGTATTTCGCTGTAATATAAAGACTGGAAATAAAGTTTTATTTTACTCTTAAGCCGAAAGAGAGAAGAGAGAGACAGACAGAGAGAGAGATCGAGAGAGAAGAGAGAGAGAGAGAGAAGAGAGAGAGAGAGAGAGAGACCTATTCATTCTGGGTGAAAAAAGAGAAATATTTGGCGATTAATCTTCTTTTGCTTTAATTTCTTATTTTTTCCACTCATTTATTTCCCTTTGAAATGATTTATTAGTGTTAACACCTCTTGGAATAAAAGAGAAGACGTTTTTTGTGCTGTTCCCTTGTTTTTGAAAAAAAAATGTAAGGAATAGAGAGGAAAGCCATCGGAGAGGAGAGAAATCGGAGCAAAACATCAAAAATAAAAAGTCAATGAAAGTCATGCTAAAAGTCTTTGGTTTTTTGCTCTTTTCTTTGCGCACAGAATAAGAGGAGAAAAAGACGATTGAAATGAAAAACAAGAAATCAAAGAAAAAACTATTGAATGCAAAATAAATATGTAATTAGTTTTTGATGAGTTGTGAGTTTCTTAGTGCCTGTGCTCTGCACTGTTGTCAGGGCTCAAAGGAATTACCATTTGACTCACTAATGTTATACTGGATGGCTATGCAAAGTAACTGAACTGGATCAGGTCTTCCTTTTGATGGATTACACGTTCAAATTGATTGATCTTGGGCATAGATCGATTGTCATGCTTCAATTCATCCCAATTCAATTTTAATGTGTGAAATATTTGCCCCAACATTGCCCTTGTTCACTATTTCACAACCATATCATTAGAGTGTAATCAATGGGTTATTAGATGTAGTGTCAAAAGTAGTGACAAAGGAGTGACAAAAGGAGTGAGGGCATTTTACACGCATTATGTTCATTATCGAGACTATTATGACAAGTTGTAATGAGCAAGGTAATACTCGCAACACTGTCGGAAAGGGTGATGACATACCTAAGTTGGTGGGCGATGCCGGCGCTTTGTTAGGATTAGAGTGGAACCGGTGGTTGTGACCATTTTCCTTCTCATCGCCCTCATTGATGAGTGTGTGACCCTCTGCCCCAATGGCACAGCCGAACACAAAACTGGACAGTGCGTGGAAGTGCGACAATATCACTATCGCGTGAACCAATTCAGACAAAGACCAGGAGTCACTTCCTTTCGTTAATTTCTGGAATTAACACAAGAATTAGTCAATTGTTCCCAAAAAGTAGACCAGAATTTAGTGGAATTTTTGGGCACAAATTGAGTCTATTTTTAGACATCACTTAAAATAATTTATTTTTTGTTGTTATTTTCGGATAATTAATACCCCAAATGTGTTGTCTCGGGGGAAGTAAAACGACTCGGAATATAATTCTATTCTTGAAATGAGCCGAACATCTAATTAATATTCATTTTACTTATTTTAAAACTCAATCAACATTTTCAGTCATCGGCTCAAAAACGGGTCTCACTTTTGAATGAATGTCTGCCTCAAGAAGACAGACCTCTTAACTATAATTAAAGCCAAGAATAAAATTGGAATTAATGAATGCAATCCTCTTATAAGTCCTTAATTTTTGGCATTAATTTCGGTGAAGACTTCTATTCTCTTAAATAATATTTAATTTTATTTATCGGTCGGAACCGAGAATTTAATTAAAATAGTCTTGTATTTCAGTGAAATTAAGTGTTAAAGTCATTTAAGAGTTGAATGAGAAATGCATTTTTCAATTTGTTCTTCTTGTTTGCTAGTTAACTTGCAAAAATCTAATTACTTGCACACACAGGCAAAGCACAGTAATGGCAACTCCTGTCGCTTTCGATATAGGAATCCTAATGACTCCTAATCCGTGACTAATGCAGAGGTTTTACGGTATTTATGTTTATATTCTTATGTAAAATAATTAGATTTTCAAATGAATTTCAATTTTAAGCAATAAATTAGTGCTGAGAAGTAATTATGAGTTTTGTATAAATGATAGCAATTTTTAGATACTTTAAAAGCAAAAGTCTTTTAATTAAATATAATCACAAATTAAGATCAAATAAAAAATAATAGTAATAATAATTATATCAAATTTAGATCATTATTATCCAGAGCTAAATGTCGGTGCAGTAAGAGTTAAGTAATCGAGGAATTCGGGATAATTGTTGCCTTAATGGAAGTCTTAATTGAATTCTCAGTCACTCTTCTTATGACTTAAAATAATTTTTTTAAAAAAAATTCAATGAAAAGTCAAAAGTGAAATGACTTACAGTTTGCGAAACACTATTACTTCCCAGAAATAAATTGAGTTTAGCTCGTTTTTATTTCATTTAATTCAATTCAACAATTTAAATGATTAATTAAGTTAAGGCAGAATATATTTTTTATTGAACGGGTGAATAGACTGAATTGTCTGTGCCAGGGATGGGCATTCAGGGGGAGTTTATAAGCATTTTTTTCTGCTTCCCTAACATGAGTTCAATGAAATTTTATTAATGCTGTTTTTGTAGTCATATGGGAATATTTGGAAGTTATAATTCGGCAAATTGTGAGACATTTATAAGTTGCATGAAAAAAATGAATGAGTAAATAATTTTTTGCCTAGAAAATGTAACAAGCTGGCATATACTTTTATTTTTTTTATTCTAATTTGATGTATTTATTATCGAGGAAAGTAATAAATATGGGATAAAATTACTCCATTTTGAAAAGCGATCTTTGATTTGTTGTTTTGAACTTTTGATAACATTTTCTCAGAATATTTTTCTTATCAAAACTTATTTATTATATTATTTTTTATTTAAATTGTATTAAAGGCTAACAAATAAATGCAATGAAAGCCCAGAACTGAGTGTAAATCAGCGCTAATGGGAGAGAAATGTGACATAAAGTGGATAATACTGAACAGGAAAACGGGCACAAACTGTCTGAGTGTCACGACTCACGACTAGACAGTCCAAGAATCAGATAATTATCAATAAGTTTAGCACTTCTTTAGGGAATGAGTTGAATAAACACTTTTTTATTTAGTTTTTTGACTTTTGATTATCATTTATAGTATTTGGTGAGCAAAACAAACTGGTTATAAATTGAAACTTTCCACTCAAAATAGGATTGCCTGGCTATTGAACTGGTCTAAGCTAGTGAACATGCTATTGAACAAGCTCAATTCACTATTATATGAGGCAATGGATGTAAATGTATGGCAAAAATCGATTTCATTTCAGCATTCAATTGAAAAACAGAGTAAACGTATATTCAATCCATTATTTGGAGAATTTTATTTCATTCACACCATTCTGTTCTTGCAATTGGTGTCAATTAATTATCAATTATATGTCACAATATTTCTTTCATACATTTGTCACCTAAAGAATGCCTCCTCTGTGGAGGACAGACAGGTATTGATCAGACATGCGATCAGTTGATGGCAATCAAAATTCAAATACAATTGAAATAAACGTTTATTAATAGCAATGCAATAAATATAACACTTGTTTTGTCTGTTACCCCAACTCAATATGTGCTCGATATGTGCCGTGTAATTGAAAATAGTACAGGTATAATTCACTAGTAATTAACTAGGCAATGAACAAACTTTTATTTATAAATCTATTGTAAACCAATACACGGGTAGTGAAAAAGGAGAGTTCAAAACACTGCTATCTGTCTGAGTCTCGATGCGCAAGGTACTTTTACACATATTCAATACAACCACTGACAATAGGGCCCAGATTATACCCTAATCCCATGGATTAGTGAGGCGAGGTCATTTGATGATGAAACTGGCATTTAATGTGTCATCATTGACTCATCATGCTTATTTTTATATTATGGAAATATTGACAGTTTTTAATTAACGAATTGACAACAAGCAAAATATGCTTGCTTTTATTTTTATTGAATTTTAAGCAGTGTAAAACAAATAAGCCCTGGCTAATAATCATCAGATGTGTTATTGTATGTCATTTGGAAAATTTTTAATATTGTTTTCATAATAAATTTGAATTTAAATGTAAAATAAATTTTGAAACTTGCTCATTTCATTATTTATATTATTCAATATTCAGGACTCTTTTATATAATGTTCGGGGAATTTTTTGACGATTATTTTCACTCTGGGAGAATCAATAATTGAGTCAAAACAAACACAATCATGGTCGTCTTTGTTTGACTTTCATTTTTAAACTTGTTCAAATATTAGATGAGGTTAAATATTAATGTGCAGGGTTATTTTTATGTCATTGGGGCAATTTTTAAACATTGTTTTCATTGAGGAAACAGTTGATCCCCGCTATTGAGACAAACAAAATATGGTGGCCTTGTCTTCACTCTCAATATAACCCTTTATATGTAAACCTATTTAAATGACCATGGTTAGTTTTGTTAAAAAAAAAGGGTAAATTGTTGTCCTGAGTGGACCGTAATAAGTGGTAAGTTTAGCCGACGGGAGTGGAATGTGTGTCTGTGCGGCGCATGACTGTAAGACATACCTCAATATGAGTTTTGCTGATAAGCCATGGCTGGTGTGCCAGCAATTTGTTGATTTGGTTCAGATCTCTGAGCTTTTGTGGAATGTGGTCCAAACCCTGGAGCCACTGAGGATCACCACCAGATGCTAAGAACTCATCGCGGGATACGTTCACCAAATATGTGCACTGGTGTCGGGCCGACGCCTATTAACACACGATATAAACACTTTCTATCAATTCATTCATTCAGTAATTTGCGGACAAATCAGTAAAACATTGTCTCAATTGGGGTATGGGTTGAGGATAGGGTTGAGGATAGGGTTAAGGACAGGGTTGAGAACTGGGCTCTTATAAGACTAGCGGTCGGCGTTTTAAAGGCCGACAAGACTTACCATAATTGCGATGTACTGTCGGGTGGGGTAAGAGAGGGGTCCGTCACCTCTGAGGATGAAGTTGTGAGCCCTGACGAAGGGGTCCTTATAGTTGGGGTGACATGAGATGATCTGGCTCACACCATGGCTCACACCATCATCCATGTAATCTCGGTTGTCGTTCTGTAACATCATAAAAATGAGCTTGGTCCAATATTATTGATTAATTATTAATCTGGATGGTCAAGGGGGCAATAGAAAAGATGTGAGCTTGGTTATTGTCAACAATTGTCATTGTGTTCTTTGTCAATTTAAAAGTGCCGAACAAAACACAGACAATGGCTAAGCAAGTTCACTTTTACCATTGCCCAACTATGCCATGATTATAAATCAGGACCTTGATCATTTTATGATAATTAAAGTGAAATGACCATTGTCAATTGGTGTGCTTTTCCAATCAAATTGATAAACAATTTTTGAACAATCATTAAATGCTTAGACAGTCTGTGCCCACAATAGTCACTATTAGAGAAACTTCTTGTTATGTCTCACTATTAGCACAGAATGAGGCAAAAGAGAGAACCGAATTCGTTGGAGTAAACACACAGAATGAGATGCAGTGGAGTACTGCCAGACAGAGCTCTCAGCTGCAGTGCTGGGGCACAGGCGCACCACCAACTCGGCTGATCTCACCCAACATCCAATCAGATGTTGTAATACTTGTAACTATGCACTCAATTCAGTGCCTCAATCATAGAGGACAGGCTATATATTGAGCAACAGTAGGGAAGGGGCAGGGGGTGAGCCCTCAATTGTGTGAGTGCCGCACAGCTGATCCCTCGACCCGTTGACAACAGCCGAGTATTATGTGTTTACTTTGATTTTAGGTTCACATCGATTGAAACCAAGACAACTAATCCACGATAATCTATGAGTGTTATAACTGGAACCTCACAATTACACGAAACCAAGATACTTTATCAATTGATCCAGGGACATTTGTTCATTTCTTATCATTCAATACTTTAGCATGTTTTCCATTGTCATATGTGCACGATTAGATCATTTTGAATAATAAACATGCAAGATTAAATATAGGTGCTTGTAAACCGATGTGGAGTAATGGAGGAGAAAATATAAGTGATTAAAGTGTACTGTTTGTGGAGGGACTCAAAGCAGGCTCAGGAACAGCACTCTATGAATAAACAGCACTAGTATTGTATGAGAGGGTATATGAAAGGCCATAAAAAACTTTTTGGTGAATAGATTTTTCTGACAAAATACAAAATATGTGTTCCCTCTGAGCGCTGTCTACAGTCAAACACATATATATTTTACATTTAAATATTGACAAAACCCTTCCCTTTAGTACACATTTATTTTGGAGGCAATGGTATAAATGTCAGTCCCTTTTGCCTTCTCTAAGACCAGTTAGACTTTATTTTTTGGTTGTGAACTTTTAACCCCTGGTTACTTTTCGGTAATCAAATACCGGTTCCTCTCATTTCTTGCTCTTTTTGTGCACAACATTCAAGAGTTGTTTTCCTTCTTTTTCTCTCCTCTTTTGTTACCTCAGTTTTATATATATTTCACTTAATTTATATCACTTTTAATGGGATTCGACTGTAATTCCAAAGACAACAACAAATCCTTTTCAACGCAAAAATATAGCGACAAATTGCAAGTTATTTTTGGGCAACTCTCGGGAAAAAAGATGATAAATTAGCTCTGAATAGATGTTGAGTATTGATTAGCCCGAGTATGCCTTAATGTGCCAATGTGCTCTAGCTCATTCCAGTTCAATACTTTTCCCTAATTTAAAATTGTCTGCTTTTTAGCGGAAAAACAAGGCTTTCGTTTTCAAAACATATGTTCTGTGATGAGCAAGATTGTTATAAACAGTACCTGGAAGTGAAGCTCTGTTCCTGGAAATTTGCCTTTCACAGGTTAGCACATTGTGAAAGATGAGCTCGCTCTTTGTTGTGCTTGCTTATTAAGTATGGGCTTGATAATTAATGACTTGAAACTTGATGCGCGACTTTGAGCACAATAGACGACCTTGTAGTCTCTAGCAAACTTGATTTGAGTATTTCCCTGAAATGCTATCTCCTAGCAACTCCCCCACCGCCACCCCCTGTACCCCCTGTGCTCACCTTCGGTAACATTAGATATTTTTTCAAACCTTTTCTCTCATATTTCATGTATTTTGAGATTAAAAATACTTTCATAAAAACTAAGCGAAAGTTTTGTGCGTAAAACGGCGTCGAAATGTATTTTTGGCGGATATATGCTTTAGAATAAACATGAGAAAAACATGAACACATGAACATGATCATTTTCAAAGATAATGTTTAATAGCAGCGCTTAGCAAAGCCATAGTCTTAACCAAAGTGTAGTCTAAAACACGTTTTTCACTCAATCCCTGCCTTGTCTTTGATTACATATAAGGCGAACGGCGTATCGATAATTACTGATGTAATTTATTTAAGCAAGGCTATTTCCAATTAGCATGAGCAGCACGAACAATGGTCATTTATAATAATTTCCCCCATTTTTTGCTTATTTGTTATGTTATTTGGTTGGCTCTGAGTCTCTCTTTTATTGATCTGAGAACTATCACGTAAATACTGATTAGATTTATCGGTTAAAAAATGTGTCAGATAACAAATGGTTTGAGCTGAGCATGGCGAATTCTCGTGTCGCTAATGTTATTTGAGTGGTCGCACACCTGCAGTGACAATATGTGTGGAGAACTCAGTTATACCCATTATGCTCAGTGTTGTGCTCGGGTGCTGTCAATGTGTGACCTCAGCAGAGCACTGGTCCCCAGGAATACCGGGAAACGTGTGGTAATAAATTAGGTGAAAAATTTGGGTGAAGTGTCGGTTCCAATGCACAGAATACTTCAAAAGAGAGTCATTTTCTGATGAAATATTGGCTATAATTTGCATTAAATTATCAGTAAATGCGGTCTTCCCTCACGAATGAGCCCTTCCTCTACTAAATGAGAGATATGAGTGAAAAATAGCGCTCACATTACAGCATATCAGCCAACACTCTCCTCGTCCTGTTCTGGGACACCAGTTCTGTGTTAGCTCTACAGCCTATGTGTGTGTTTATATGTTGAGCCCTTTTGCTGCACAGTTAGCCTTAAAACACAAGAATTAACTGAAGAAAAAACAAGAGGAGACCAAATCGGAACCTGATTCGCCTGAAAACAGCTGAGCCTTGAGCATGCATTTCAAGTTGACCTTGCTTATATTCAACTTATATGTATTTAAGTGAAGATTTATGCATAAATCAAATAAATGGCTATAATATCGAAGAGAGAGAGAGAGAGAGAGAGAGGCAGAGAGAGGGGGAGAGAGAGAGAGAGAAAGAGAGAGAGAGAGAGAGAGAATCAGAGAGAGAGAGAGAGAGAAGGCGAGAGAGAGAGAGAAGCAGAGAGAGAGAGAGGCAGAGAGAGAGAGAGGCAGAGAGAAAGAGAGAGAGAATATTTAATATTCAGTATAACTCTTGAGGCATAAATTTAGTCAAATGAGCATGCTTATTTAATGCTTAACTCTCATTAAACTTTTGGATTTTGACTTTAAAATGTAAATTCAAATATGATTGTGATATAAGTGGTGTTCCCTTTCATTCAGAGCCGATATAACATTTGATTAGAGGGAATATCTCACTGTATTTAATGGCTCTTATTATGTGTACTTTCCCTTTATTCCATGGGTGAGATTAGATAAATAGTGATCTTAGTGATTCCAGACACACACTGACTGAACGTGAACAAATATTTTATCGCTGGCGATAAGCTGGTGGAGAAAAGTAAGCTAGATGAATTGCCACATGCATTATTAAATGTAGGGGTAGTGATAGAGCCTGTTCTTTGTGTCTATGGCTTGAGATGATAATGAAAGTGCAAAAAAAGTACTCATTGTCTGACGTGTGGGTTATGTCATCGAAATGTGTGTTACGTAATGTTTGGATACTTTTTTAACTCTCGTTTACAATCAGTTTTCACTTCATTTCGACTTTTAATTAATATTCATATCTTTTGAGATTAGTTTGAGTTCATTAGTTCCTCACTTTCAGCAGATAAGGGGTTATCCATCGCTCAGAAGCCAAAGCTATCGGCAGTTCATAACGTAAATAGTAGTGTAGCCAAGGATTGAGGCAGTAATTCAATCTTCTTTTTTGGCTAGGCAAACTAACAAGCTCATTTAAATTAATTTGGCAATTTGAGCGAGTTATTTGGTTCGTGATTAGTCTGGCTAATGACTAAGACCTTGACTATCGCTGCATAAAATGATTTTTACAAAATATGAGACAATGAGAAAGTCTTCTCCATCTGTTCCGGCTCATAGTTCAAGGTAACTTTTGATTGTGAAAAAGGATCATTTCCCAGCAACGAGCATGCAAATATAATGGAAATGTTGATAAATGAGCAAAGTCAGTAAATAGGAACAGAATCCATTAAAATCAAAAGTGACTTCACATTGAATGCACAGCACATATGGGCGTCGCTATCAATGATCTGTCAAGAAATCAATAATTCAGTTGAAAATTAGTGAAAAATCTGTTTTCAAGTCTTGAATATAAGAGTTGAGTAATAAATAAATAAATGATTTCTTATTGTTGTTCACAAAAATGGTTTTGAAATCATTTCTTTGCTTTTCACTCAAAATTGTTTTCAAAGATTACTTTTAAACGCAATAAATGCAAATAAAGTGCAAAAAAAAATATTGAATTTTAATATCAGTTTTGGTTAAATCTTTCCATCGGTTTAAGGGCTTTATTATAGTTTTTATCGCAAATTATAATCAAAAATAATTAAAACGCTTTAATTACTGTGAATATCAGAGGAAAGGAAAATAATGAATACAAATATAAATATAATAAATAAAAATTTCATTTCACTGTTAATCTTAGCACTGATTTCCTCGACTAAAATCAGCAAATAAATAGTGGTAACCAGGGATAAATAATGTAGGCCTGATTGTGAAGGCTATCTGGTAGGTGGTTCCCTTCTTGTGCAATAGTAGGATCTGGGTATTAGGACATGTTTGCTAGTTTATATAAAAAGTATCAAGCCACTTGTGTGGGTTTCAATGTATTGGTTGTGCTAGCTTGTTAATCCCAGGTATAAATATGAATTCCTTCCTTTGCAATGCTGGAGATTATATGTAATTTGTGAGCCAATTATAACGAATGCCATTTATTGATAAGTAATTAATCATTGGAACCACTTCTTCGAGTTATTGACTTAACCGACAAAAATCAATAAAAAAAATTGTATATTATTTTTGGTGACACAAAAAGCATTACAAAAACAAACAAAATACAAATTATTATGAATTTGAGTTGAGTTTTGTCCAAAAAATTATTCGGTTATGAAATCCTATACCATGTGTGCAAAGAATGCACATTATTTTGAGCATTGTCATTTTTCCCTGTCTCCACTTAAATAGGTTTTTTGGCTGAAAAATGCAATTATTTTTGTAGTTTTTATAGAAATTTTTGTTCTTTTTATTTGCCTTTTGATGAAAATTAATTACAATTCACTGTATATTAAGGTTCTTAATATTAAAAGTCATTTAAAATTTTTTAAATCTTCTTTTTTGAGTGTATTTTTGCAGAATTCAATCAATATTTTTGTGAAACTTCCAAGAATTTTATTTTTATTATATCACTTTTATTGCCGACTGAGTCATAGTATCCGTCAACAGTGAACGGAGTCATTTTTGTATGGATGAGAGCACATATACCCTGTCAATGACGACTAGTTCTAGTTTTAATTAGTCCGACGATGTGCAAGGTCTTTTAGCAGAATCAGGTTTGCCGGTACTTTTCCAGCCCTCGTTTAGCAAGAATGAAGCAGTTTTTCTTGTTTAACTTGTTTATTTAGCTTGAACACTTTTTATGCAATCCTTTATCGATTTCCATATTGGGAATCGATGCTATGCAAGAGCATATTATATTATATCATATTAGATTAAAAGAGCTTGCAAACCTCATTTGTTTAATTAAATATTGCGAAAGACGTCTTAAATTATCTTATCATTCAATTAGTTAAATATCAAGTTCATTTTTTTCTATCATCAAGAAATTTTAATTTATTTTCGGCTAAAAACGTATTTTCTTTTAATAATGTCTCGATTTAAGCGACGTTTCGAAATAGGAGTAAATAATAGAAATTCAGAAATAATTTATTAAATTCTTTAAGGAGTGTCTCATATGTAAAATAAATCACAATTTTATTAAGAGTTTCATTAAATTCATGGAAATTCACATTAGATTTGATTCTCATAAGAGATGTGAAAAAATTGTAATAAAAAATATATTGTTTCGGATTATGTGACAAAATAAGTGCAAAGTTTTTGAAATACAGTCTTAGAAAAAGTTGATATTAAAAGGAATTTGATTTTATTTTTAGTGAAATGCAATTCATATTTGATTTGAGGAGAAATGTATTCTTGCATTTCGGAGAACAAGTAGTACTTGAAATGCAAAAAATGTTTCTAAAAATATAATTAAATCTTTTGATTCCTCCCTAAAAGTAGTGATGAAAATGAACTTTCTCTCTCTCTCTCTCTCTCGCTCTCTCTCACCCTCTCATCTATGCTTCAATAACATCTGTATTGATGTGTAAATAACCAAGCTTTTATTAAATGACAAAAGAATTATCCGGGATTTAAATAATCCTTGGTAACCTATTGAATTTTTAAGTGTAGGAGAATAATGATGATCAATTCTACTTTCACATATGCCCGGATCAGATAGTATTGGAGACCCCCCAAGGTCACAGGTCGTGGCTATTCAATGCAGCGAAGAGTAGATGAAATGTGTATTTAGTATTCTTGGGGCAAATTTTTCTCTAAACTCTCGATCAAACATTTCTATTCATCGATCGATTGAAAAGAAATTCAATGCATTTTCCCTTCCCTTCAGAGTTCAAAAAATCCTGATTTCACATACAATTGAATAAAAGATTTTTCAAACTCTATTTTTTATCCAAGAGCAATTATATCGAAATGTTGCAAAATGACGCAGTGCAGGCTTGCTAACCAAGGTAAACTTGGATCTGAATATCTAACGTGAAGTATTATATCCTTGTACTTTTGTATCTTTTACTAACTTAATAAGATATCTGATTATTATTCAAATCCTGTTTAAATCCAATTGAAATCCACTGGATTATTATAAATCTATTTTAAGATACCTTGATAGTAGGTAAATCCAACTCAATTATTGTTTTAATAAGCTAAATAACATCTTAATTAAAAACTACCTGATATAAATGTCATTGTAGAACTTGCATATTTTGACTATTTATTTTGCCCACCACCCTGATAATCTTTGGTTAGGAAAGTGAATACAAATGACCAAAATTTCATTTTTTTCACCGAAAAGCCTAATCGATAAAATCATTCTGTTTTTGACTTAAAGACTGGTTCTGTAGAATAGAAATTGAATTTATTTTGATTTGTGGTCATTTTGATTACAGTCTATTCGGTGTATAATTCGTATATCATTGTTACGACTCTATGCTATAGTCGTGACCGAAATCAATATAATTCAGAGGAGAGGTATATATCGACAAAACTTTTGATTATTATTGTTATCTGCTTTTCGAAAGGATTTTTATTCTGCTGACGTCAGCAAGGTGCATTAAACATATTTTTTTGCAAAAAGTTAATTAACATGGTGATTTAATAGGAAAGTGGGTTAATTCCAATAACACATAATCTTTAATTAGCAAAATAAGTGTGCAAATCATTTATTAATGTGTGTACATGCACAATTGAACAAAAATACCTTGCAGTTTATGGTTTATTGGACAAATTTTATGATTTTGTTTGTGCAAATGTGAGCAGGCACCCTTTTTATTTGGCAAATTTTCTGGCAATTCGATGCCTGTCTTTTATGTTCACAAAATTGTGTTCAAATCCAAAATTTATTTATTTATTTTGGTGTTTGAGTTCAAAGTATTGAAACAAATATTTTATGGATTTTTATTTGAAGCGCTTTTTTATGACTTCTCTTTTATTGTGGTAAAAGGTCTCGGGTGACAACTATGCAATTTTAGCAAACTTTGTCAGAATAATGCATTATTAATCTTGGTTTTTAAAATACATAAATGGGTTTTAAAAAATTATTAAAAATTTCTTTGATTGTTTGTTACAATCAAAGATAACCAAGGGAAAAGAATAGCTACCCCCCCCCCCCCGTTGCGGAGCTAAAAATTAACATTGCTTCTATGATCAGAAATTCCCCACTTTAATCCCCCCCTGTGGTCGGCGAGTTGGCTGTCCCTCACTATAATCGAGAGCTGACTGTATATTGAAAGTAATAAAATTGTTTGAAAAAAATGTTGACTTAAATGAAAAGCGAAGAATAAAATATTAATTTTTGCGATCCATTTGTCTATGAATTATGAACAGGGTGAAAAGCGGAGCAGTGAAAAAATCGTAAATTCAAATGAGAATGAAATAAATTAGACTCAACCCTAATGTTTCTTAAGCTTAATGGCCTCACTTTTTGAGGGGTATGGCCAGGCAGGGATGAGTAGGAAGTGCTATGCAATTAGAAATTTGTTTGAATTATTCATGCAATTAAATTAAATCCCATAATGAGCAAGGCAATTTAGTTGAGTAAAAGTTTGTGATTACTCTTGTTAATTGTGATTATGGTGGCCTGGATTAAAGGCTGGTTATCCCTGCGCTCACCCCTCCCATGCACTCAAACTGAGTTACATATGTTTAGATAAGAAGAAGAAAAACTGTATTTTTTTCCTCTTAAGACTCTTCCTATTCTCGATTACTTGTCTGTCAGTGCTGTGCGGAGGGAAGGGTTTTGCATAAAATTGAGTTTTTCTTCGATGTCATTAAACAAATCAACTTTTCTTTCCTGTGCTGTAATATAAACAAAAATTTATGACTTTTTCTCTCAATTTGTTTGAGAGCTGAGTCTTATTCAATGAATAAGAAATCCAATGAATTATAGACTTTAAGTGAATGCCAACAACACATACCCGTCCTCTGCTCTGCCTATTTGTGCTGTCATTATAGCAAACACTTTGTTGTTTGGAAACAATTTTTTGATTTGCAAATAAAGCAAAAGAAATATATTTTCTTCTTTTAATGCATTTATTCCTCGAAATGCAATTGAATGACATTTGATGTCAAAAGAGACGACATTTAGTATCGAAACAGTTTTTGCAATTCATTTAATGCCGTTTCGCCAACTGTCTCACTGTTGTCGAGGGGGCTGAGGATAGGGTGATATCACTCATACTGTTGCCAATTTGTAGCGTCAAACACAAAGAGTGATGAGTTTTTTGTTTTTTGGCCTGGGTGTCAATGTCTCTACAAACGTTTATCCGGCTCTTTTTTATAGCTTCTATTTTTCCTTGCTCATATTTCAAATCTCACTGATTTTTGACATTTTTATTGCATCCCTAATGTTTCTCCTAGTGATACAAGTTTGAGCATGATTCATTCAATAGCATATTATAAATTAGACTGTGTCAATTAGGGTTTAGAGCAGTTTCCCAATGATCTATGTCAAAATTATGTCTGACCTAATAATGCTGTTTAATGCAAATCCCAGCAAAGATTAAATTGTTCCAGAATGTATGCTCAAATACCAATTTCGAGCATGTTTAATTAGTCAAGTATTTTAGATAAGTCTAGTGAAGTCATTGCATATCTAATCGAGTTCACTCTATCGACAAAATATGTTGACTGGTGGAAAGTTTCTACCTGTAATACTGTTTCCAGGAGCATTTTCTAGGATATAGAATGGTCAGATTATTGAACTTTAATCCAGCACCCGTTGACAGGACTCATTCATTTTAGAGTCTTGGTTATTGTCAATGGGAAAGTTGACAGCGATTTAATAAAAGAGTGGTTTTTCAGGATATAAATGACATTTCATATCATAGTATTTGCAGAAAAGGGATTAAATCGGATGAAAGCCAGAGATTTGCTTCAATGTTCCGCAGCAGAGATGTGTGGGGAGTGCACAATAGGGGTGTGCAAAGGGGAGTATATTGAATCACATATCAAATATGCAATAGTTCCCCATCACCTCTCCACCTCAATTAAACCTAGTTTAATTTATGCTTGTAATATCGTCAATTACTTGATAAACCTTGAATATTTAATTAAGTTCATTTGTTTATAAAGAGACCTTGCTCATCCCTATATTTGCTCGTTATTTAATGAGAAAATTTGAAATTGAGAGCCAATTAAATGAGATGAGTTGGGAGAGAGTTGGCTCCAATTTATTTACTCCTTTTTTATTGCCAATTTTGCATCCCTTTCCCTCTCTATTCCCTTTATGCTAATCTTTTTTAATTACACTCATTCTGTGCTCTGCTGTCTATTTTCGGGTGAAAAACGATGTTTGCATTGGATTCGAGAAATTTAAAGCCAAGTTTAGCTCATATTTATTACAAGGATTGTGAAAATTTTTTACTCATTTACTAAAATATGAAAAATGTGAAGAGAAGTCAGCGATGCGTAGAGGGAGGAAATGTCATGCATTAACGAAAGTGCCATAAATAAGCGATTTACAAAAGGTGGATGGTCATCTAAGCAAGCTTTGAAGGACTATGGTTGCTATGAGGCTTTGCTGAATTAATCATGATTGTTTACTGACGTGAACACAGCCAACACTATTGAAGGCACTGCCCATCACTGATAAAAAGACGAAAATAAATATAAGTGAAAACCAAATAAATGAAGAGAAAAGGCTAATAATGAGGTCGCACTCCAATGCAGTACTCATTCTCATGTCATATATAATCACATAAGTGTTAGGATTATTGGGAGAGAGAGGACAGGGAGAGAGAGAGAGAGAGAGAGAGAGAGAAAGAGAGAGAGAGAGAGAGGGGCAGAGAGAGAGAATTGTTGTTTAAAGACATTTGAAAATTGTTGTTAAGAGCTCTCATTCGGAAAGGCTTCTCATTGGGAATACTTTCACTCAATTGTTGCACCAGAAGAGTAGCCTTGAAACAAATTCTCTAAGATATTTATTAACGTTATTTTTTATCTTTCTCAATTTTTTCTTCTTCGCGAATATCTTGTTTTGTTGAACAAAGTTTTCCTTTTCTTACAAATTTCTTTTGCTTTTCTTATTTTCAAACATATTTTTTGGTAATTTTTTATTCTTCTTCTGTTTTGAATAATTTACTCGTTATTGATATGAGTGGTGAACAGCACTGGCAATGGGATAGGGATAGGAAAGTGGTATTTATTTTACTTGTGTTTTATTCTTTTAACTTTTTTAATCATAAATTATTGATAAGTGGCTTAAAAACGAGTTTTTCTGACGAATTAAGTGTATTCTCGAGTTATAATAAAAAATGGTTTTAAATCACTATTTCTTTAATACATTTTCAGTCTTTGCTTATAATTAAATTTTTATTCAGTCCTTTAATTCTGTGCGTAGGCTTTGAATGCTATCCTTTTGAATGTATTCATCATTAAAAGGGATGAATAGATAGAAAATATTTCAAAACGACTTTATTTTCTGTGTTAATAGTGTTTTGACTCAAATTAACATTTAATAGATAATACTCTTTGAAGACTATCTCTTTTTACACTAATTTTTGCGGCAATTATTTTAGTTTCACAAATAATTTATTACTTTTCTGGCGTCTGAATACTCATTCTCTCTCTCTCTCCTTATATACTAAAATTTGAGCCGACAAGGGCCTTGGTGGAAGGGAT
>JAQIWF010000152.1:0-25514 GCA_034694965.1 Ceratozetes gracilis
ATCTTCAATAATTTAATTAAACTTGAAAACCATAAGGACAAGAATATAATGTTTAAAGGTACTTGATAACTATCTGTTTAGTTACTGTAATTCATTGCTTAACAGAAGTCACATAATAATTATTGTCTTTTAATGATTGGAGTTGTTGTGAGCGGAGAAAAGATAAGTCATATCATAGAAGTTATCGCAAATGATTTCATGGGTTTCAGACAATACGCGTTTTGAGGCAATGAAAGCAATTCTGTGAAAAGTTGTGAGAAATGCCACACTTTCTCGAATTGGATGTCACACAGAATTACAGAGAATCACAGTATGTGTAGAGCCGGCAATCAATTGTCTGCTCTAAAGATGTCGTCACTTGTGTTGACCCAAACAATTAGCTGACAGTTAAACAGTCAGCCAATGATCAACAAAAGTCACACAACCTTCTCATGGCTCACAACCAATATATGTCGTCTACAATAATTGCCCACCCTCTACATTAACCATACTTATATTATATTCATTCAAAGCTTATTTATAAGAAGATAATCAAATAAATATCTGAGACGATAAAATGTATATGTCTGTAGTAATCTTGGTGCATTAAAATAGGTGAGGGGTTAAAATTGAACACAATATTTGAAGTGCTCTTCTGGTAAGAGTTAAGGAATGGGACGTAATATATGGGTCGACCGTCTCGTTAGCCATAATGTTCGCCATGTTTTTGATAGTTTGACTCAATTTGTGAGAATTGACTTCAATTCGTGGTATTTAATGGATTTACTCGACTAGTGGTCAACTGTCCACCCGATTAACAGTGTGTTAATTGTAGTGCAAGTCATGTCTGTGAGTGTGAGGACATGACTCACCCGAACTTTCTAACCAACGGTTCCAGCCTTGAAGACTGTCACACAAACTTCTTTGCTTTGGTATTATGTCATTACATAACTCTTAGTCTCATTTCTTTGCCTTTAATTACAATTATTGTCATTCAATATATGAGTCCATTTGTGTCACTCTTTTCTCACTATATATCCATTGTTTGCCTCAAAATATTTGTTGAAATCTTATATCAAACTCAAGAATTTGAGGGTTAGATGGGTTTCATCCGGATGTGTCCTCAAATCCATTCTCAGACCATTGCGGTCAGAGTCGGCACAATCTTCAGCCAAGTGTTTGACCACAAATCTGAGCCATAAATAGATTAATAACTTGTCGTAAATTGAACTCAATTTTGATGTCTGTAAATGTCATTCATATGTCATTTGAGACAATCAACAAATGTCTGACAATTAGTTAAACCTCTAATCTGTTAATTATTTTATTGATTTCTACAAAGACTTAACAAATGGTTAATTAGTTTTGCATTTAATTAAAAGTAGGGATAAATTGTTTGGAGTTGTAATGAATTTGATGTATATATTGGACTCAATAATCAAATTAATGTGATTTTGACCTCTCATTCAAATGAGTGATTGTTTGACGTTTGAGGGGATATTTGTTGTGATAATTGATTGATAATTGTAATGATAGGCCGACTTATGTGGGATCAAATGGCGACATTTGTCGTGTGAGAACTCTTGTGTCGAGCCCTTAGAAGACCCGGTTCTCAGTTCGTACAGTAAATGCTTAGCCGCAGACCTACTGTGCGTTTGGCGTCGGGTGAAGACCTCATTGGAGCCAAATGGACGACAATTCAATGATAATCAAAACAACTTCACTAAAGAGTTATGGGTGTTCTGGTACGGAGAAGAGCCCGACCTCACAGATCTGGTTCACAATGAACTCAACGGTATGTCCACTTTTATGCATCAATTCTTTCCTCATATGTTCTGTATTTTAGATATTAAATAAGTTTTGATTTTTGCTCTAAAATGACCTCAATTTAAATGAACTACATTTGGAAGAGTCATAGCATTTGTTTATCTATTTAGCCGTTAGGCAGGTATTACCACTTATTACCACTTGTAATATACCAGTAATTCCTCGCCATTTGTTCCCAATTTAACGAAATCATGATTTTTAACGCAAAACTCATTTAATACTCATTTAATTCCTTTTGATTTTTACGCCGAACTTCTCTTCTGATCTCAAAAATTGATATTTTTCTCCAAACTTGGAAAGTATGATATCATGAGATAAATGAAGTCATGGAAGGGTTTACTCCTTTCCTGATAATAGACTTAATAATAAGATTTTATTTATCAAATGAAATGAATTAAGTTTTGCTCATAAATTGAATTGTTTTCGGTTTTCTGGTAAATAATTTTTTGTGCAAAACATGTTTGGCTTTTAATTGTGAATTAGTGACCGGCCTTGAAGTGCAAACATTGGAGGTGTTCTCCAGAACTGAGTCGTCTCGAGTCCACTTCTGGCAACCTTTGCCTTGAGATCACATTTTTCTCAAATACTTAACTAAATGCTGAGAGAAGAGGAAAATCTCATTTTAAATGATTTTAGAGAATTGTTAGCCAACAGAATGAGCAACAAATTTACGTTTCTCTCAAATATCGTTTTCTCCAACCAATGCACAGTTCATTGATTGCAATACATTGGCACCAGTTCGACCCCCTCTCCCTCTTTTCTCCTCCCCATATACCTCTGTTTCATATACTTAACTACAAACACATAATTGAGTCTCTCATCTATTGTACGTTTGATCCTCTTTTCATGTTTTGCTCTTCAAAACCATAGCTATAATTGATTTAAAAAAAGAAACATTTTTATTATCTCTTGAAATACTAAACACTTATGGCTTTAAGTTATGGCCAATAACTTACTCTTTATAACCCATTCTCTCAGCACTTAAATAACACTTCTTATCCCTATTTATCTATAAATCAATTTATACCACTTTTTGATTGTCAATATTTATTGATTCTTGCAATTAATTGGGAATATATTTATGATTAAATAATAAACAAATGAATTTTATGAATAAGTTATGCCTTTTAGACAATTAGCTTATTATTTGACTTAAATAATGGTTAGTCTGTGCTGTCATTAACTCTATCGCCACATCTTATGGCAATCTTTGCGGAGCATTGAACTGACGCTACTTTTGTCCGATTCTTTGTTCAACCAGTTTTCAGACTTCTTTATAATTATTTACTCATTTGTATATTGAAATTGAATCCATTTTTACAAATTTAGATTTGTTTGACATTGAATTTCGATTTACATAACATTAAGGAATTATAGTTTTGTTTAATCCATTCATTCAAGAATTCAAACTTAAATAATTGGCATAATATTTGATATTTTGTTATCAATTGTTTCACAACTATTCTAAGGATTGTTTTCATTTATAAATGAATGCATTAATTAATGATATGGTTATCCAATCTATTGGTTGTAATCAAGTGTAGACACAATGCCTTTGATTTATGGCTTTAGACCTTTTAGTGTCTATTTATTGCATTCAAACGTTAGGAACAGATGAGAAGAGAATAATGTTCTCGAGTTGAGAGTATGTGTGCACACAATATGACTGGTCTTTCTCTCCCATCAAATGGAGTTTAACCAACTTATTGATTGTTGCTTTCCATTCCTTTCCTTCTTATTTCGATGAGACTTTCCTTTCAAACACATTAATTAAAAGTCACTCATAAGATATAATAATAAAACTATGCTTTCAATTGCTTTTCTCACATTTAATATGGCTTTTGTTAAAAAACCCAAATAAAAAGTTTGCCACTGTTTTGCTCTTTGAATTTGTTTGAAGGCTACAAATTGACACTCAATTTAAATAGAGTTTCGCACTCTCTCTAAACATTCTTTACACCAATTTTATCAACAAAATGTTGTTTACTCACCAATTTGAGTGTTGTTACATTGACCTTGCTTCATTCACAACCAATTGGATCAAATTATCTAGCTATATATCTTCTTAAATATCTCATGAAATCTCTTTGCCCTAGAGAATGTACATGTTAAATTGATAATATATCTCAAATACGATAAAACATTTTAACCATCAAATGGGAAAGAATTCTTTCGCAAAGTTTTCTCTTTTTTCCAATGAATTGCTTCAAAATGTGGTTATTTTGATATTAATTGTGTGTTTGTCATAGAAATGGAGTCGGGTTCGTGGGAAACGGGTCTGTCATATGAGTGTCGAACTCTACTTTTCAAAGCTCTGCATAATTTGATTGAAAGGTAAGATCTGTTAATCATATCTTTGATAAATTAATTAACAAATTATGTGCAGATGTTTGTTGTCACGTGGTTTTGCTCGATTGGGTCGTTGGTTCTTTCAACCGACAGATACCTGTGCAGACAGTGTGGATGCTGTCAAAAAGTAAGCAAATGTACTGTTATTTGCATTTATTGACTAAATTTCTCTAATCAATAGTTCGGGAAAGAGGTCGAGCGAAGGCACTCAACTGACCTTCGCCTTCAATTTCTTTGTTCACGGGGACAGCACTGTCTGTGCCAATGTAGATGTTAGACAACACCCCACTGTTTACCGGATCACTAAAGCTGACCTTCAATCAGCACAAACGTCACCGAATGGCATAAGAGGTTTGATTGTGATTAGGGGTTGTCTTAAACTAACTGTTTGTCAAACAGTGATATTGGGTCCGTATGGTATGTCCGGTGTGTTGACCGGCCAGAGCTACAAAGATACCGACCCTTCTGTACAAAAAGTATTGGATGACTGGAAGAAAATCTATCCGTTGACGCAAATTAGCTCAACAAAAGACAGCACTCAAAGCACAGCACAAGCGACTGGTTTAGGCCAGCATTTTAGCCCTGATATGAATTCAAGTGATTTTGGAAGTAATTCAGTGAATCGAGTCGTGGAAGTGATTGTCTCCGGTTTTCGAATGAAATATCCGTTTTGTTATGTGTTTGTGACGGATAGCGACGACCAGAAGACTAATAATTGTTATAATAATTCCAATAAAACTCTTACGAAAAGTGTTACAAATGTTAGTGAAATCGCCTCTAATGACAGCTTTGGTCACTCGAAGCCCATTCTGTGTCCATATCAGCAGCAAATCCCAACTCATACTTATTTTCTCAAAAACTGTGTCTCTCATGAGTTATCTCTTTCGCAACAAAAGGCTTTCGATTCAACAAAACTCAAGGAAATGAGTGAAGAAACGGCCGATAATCTGATGCTTTGGAACGTAACCGACCCCTGCATTAAGAATAACTGCAACTGTTTTCGATGCAAAGCTAAGAAGACTTCCAACACATCCAAGTCGTCGAACGCCAACTCATATCTCAATCAAATGGCGAATAAGAAAAGCGATAAAACAGATAAAGAGAGTCGAAATAAAGTGTCTAAAAATGTGCCGCCTTTTCATCGCAGAAGTCCAGTACTTAACGCTTCAGAATTAATCAATGGACTGACATCTGTTAACTCCAAGTCGATTACATCTAACTCTGGCACAACTGCTGCCAATCCCAGTGTTTCGAGTTCTATATCACAGCCGACTTCAGTCCCCACTTATTCGTACAAAAGCCCTATTAGTGGTGGAGGTCTGCCATCATTGCAGTCGAGCGCCGCAACGCCTTCCGGTGTGAATGGAGTGGACTCACCTCACTCTGTGTCACAATCAGTGAACCTGGAGGGCCCCAATTCATCGGTAGAACAAAGCAATCTTTCAGTGTCTCCGCATCCGATCAAAGAAGAGCAGACAAATTGCAATGAGTCTCAGTTACTGTCCTCCAATTCTGACCTCAGCCCTATGTCCAACAGAGACCGCACACGTTTAGAACAATTATTATCACCGAATAACCAAACCCTTAAGGGTTCGGTTAATTCAAGTATATGTGAGGACTCGTTCGGCATCCCAATGGGTCAGTGGACACCTGGTGGACAGTCAGCTGATTTAGACTCGACTGGCGTTCAAATACCGGTTACAGATTCAAATTCGGCCATTAATCCCGTCTCTAATGACAACTCCAACCAAACACAGGAAAACAACATAAATGGTGTTAAACGACCTTCACTTGCAATTAGCACCTATGAAGATAATGAGTGCGACCCAATGAGGAACGGACTCCTTTATGATTACAGCCATTTGAATGATTTGAGTGACGTCTGCGATATACCGCCGCCGAAGAATAGGAGGAAAAATACTTTTATTGATTTGAGACGTTTGAGTGTAAATGACTATTATTTTAGTGGAAGAAAAAAGTTAAGTCCCGGCTCTCACCTCAACGGAGACTTCACTGACTTTCAGCTTAATTCTAAACCTAAGGATCCGTATGAGTTCAGTGATTTCGATGAGGAGGGGATGGCCTACAAAGTCGCACAAAATGGAATTACTGAGGAAATCAATAATGAGTCGAGTGTCCGATTAGAGTGTGGCGCTCCCTCTCCTGAGGTTAACACTAATAGTAATTCGCAGACAAATAAAGACAATCAGAAACCGAATTCGACAGAACTTTCTGCGACTTCACAGCAGATAACAAAAGTATTCACCAAAGAGACCGAATTAGTGCCCAAATATAGCGATTTGGATCAGATATTCGACACTTCTTCCGGTGAGGACAGTAGTGATGAGACATTTCAACCGCCGTTAACCCCTTCGGGAGTGAACAGCAATAGAATCATAGCTCCGAATAACTCTTCAGTAACTGTTGTCAACGCAATGGAAGAGCACTCAAAGCCGAGTAAAAACACGTCTGCGGCCAACATTCAGGTGGCGTCGATGGCAGAGTTGGCGCGAATGTTTCCCACTCCACCATCACTCGAACCAATGGCTCCCTCTCCGTGTGGCAACTTTATAGGACCCGACGCCACTATAACTGACGATTCCCTCTATCCGTGCAGTCCTAATATGATTGAAAATTCAAAGGTATTTCAATAATAAATAGTTTTATATTTAATTGTATTAATTAATTGAAGGACTGGTCGTATGTCTATAAGCCTCCCATTCAGTGTCAAGTGATAGCGTCGTCCAAATACGCTCCGCTCCCGAATATTCCAAATTTGCCCACAATTCCAAAGGAGTGTAAATATGAACAATCGATGCCAACATTGCCGGCATCGGTGGCCAACAATAATCAAATTCAATCGAAGAGTCAGTCGGTCCCAAATCAGGCCAAAAGTGCATCCAATCATTACAATCATATAACACCTCTTAAGCAAAACGCCACTAACTTTATGTCTCACCCGATGTCCCGATCATCTCAACCCTACAATCAGATGAGGGTCAGACCCAATATGTCTCCGGTGTCCAATCAATACCAACAAATGCCAAACCCTAACGGTATTCAACACTTACAGCCCATCCATGGATCACATGCACAACATTCTCATCAATCTCTTTATGCGACCCAAATGGAGGGAACACATGTCCCGAACTCACCACTACCTCATTATCATCCGAACTACAATCCTAACGACACTTTGTCGACATCACATGGTTTTTATGGTAACACAAACTCTTACGGCGGTGCCCACCGTAGTCCACATCCGGCTACAAGTCCAGTGCCGGCCGTTCACTACAATTCACAACAGAGCGGATATATGGCTCGAAATCACATACCATCGGAACAAATGTCTTCTGTGCCCTCATTTCCAGAGACACACAGTCTTAGTGTTAATCTTATGCTCTCCGACTCTCTTCTCAATATCTTCAAAGATCACAACTTCGAGAGTTGTTCCCTCTGTGTGTGTAATATGAATATCAAAGGCAGTGATATCGGCGTGTATTTACCCGACCAGTTGGTCCCGGGAGGCAGTGACGAAGCCCAGTACCGGTGCACATGTGGTTTCAGTGCTGTTATTAATCGACATCGAAGCCATTTCGCCGGTCTTTTCTATGAGGATGAGGTCGATATTACAGGACTCATATATGACCCCTGCGATGGACTTAAAAAGAAGAATATGGCGGCCATTGAGTCTATCAATGAAGACAACTCTAAGGAAAACAAAGAGAATTCGATTGTATGCATCGATCAATCAATCATTGATTTGATTATAACTCAGGCGACAAATGTCTTGTCCTCGTGTTCTGTGCTGTCAAAGGCCTTTCACTTCGATGTAATCAAAGATCGACTGAACGGTTATATCTTTAATTCTGAGGCAATCGGTTCCAACAACAAAGTGATTGATGCAAACAAAATAAGAAATCAATTGGTTCTCAGTTTTAGAGACGGCTCTCAGATAACATTCGCCGCTCTTTTGAGTGGAAAGATATCGGCGGAGAATATGCCGAACAAACATTTGATTAACAACTATAGGGAACAAAATCGAAACCCTCTCCACGAGTGGGCCTTCAAAGCCTCTAAGCTTTCAGTGAATAATCAGGAAGTGATTCGTCTGTTAAGACAATTGCAACCTCTTATGCAGGAATCAGTTCAACGAAAGAAGACTAAGATGTGGGAAGTGACTTACACTGTGTCCGGTCCTCTCACTTGGAGACAATTCCATCGATTGGCAGGTCGTGGCACTGAAGACCAGTGCGAACCACAACCAATTCCATCGCTTTTGGTCGGGTATGACAAGGATTGTGTTGCGTTATCGCCATTTGCTTTGAAATACTGGGAAAAGTTATCACTCGAACCCTATTCCCTGACCCGCGATATCGCATATATTGTTGTTTCTCCGGACAACGATTACATCTTATCTCATGTGAAGACATTCTTCAAGGAATTGAGTACTACTTACGAAATGCTGCGATTAGGGAAACACTGTCCCATCGCTAAAGTGCTTCGCGACGGAATCCTTAGGGTTGGCACTCGAACGGTCAAAATGTTGGCGGACGAACCTATCGATGAGTGGTTCAACCAAATAGGCGACGGAATGATTGCAACCAAACTGAAACTCTACGCTCAGGCCTGTCGTTATCATTTGGCACCACATCTAAGCACTCAAACACTCGACAAATCACTTTTCGAATCAAATGCGACCAAACAGTCAAACGAAAGTACAAACGGTATTAATAGCACAGGTATTGGAGGCCTTAACGCTGCAAACTGTAAGATGTCTAACAGTCCTTTGACTAACACAGACTCTAACGAGAAAGTAGGCGATGAAAACCAAAACGATTCGAGTGGTCAGCACTCATCTCATACACAACAGTCGAGCCAAAGGGAAGACGATCAGGAAGAGGACCCACACAAACAGCCGGCAATTGTAATATATATCATCGAACCGTTCACTTTTGGTTCCGTTGACAAAGATTTATACCGTCTGTCGAGCGTTGGGTTACTTCGATGTTATACTCAAATAATCCGATATTTGCCGGAAAGTCTCAAAAACAGCGTTCACTTGCAGTTAATCTCTTTGGACTCACTCCTCAACAGTGGTAGAGATGCCAACGGAAGTTCACGACTGGATCAGCTCAAAGACCTCTCCCTCTCAGTCTTCTCTCAATGTCGCCAACAACTCGTCCATCAGTCGAATGTCAAAAGTTTGACCGGTTTTGGACCGGCGGCTATGTTTGACCTCTTCCTCAAAAGCAAAGACCCGACTACTAACGTGAGCCACATATATACCCCGCCATTCATTTTGGCCCCTCTTAAGGACAAACAGACAGAGTTGGGGGAAATGTTTGGCGATAGGAGAGAGCGCTCACAGATTCTCTATTGTTGTTACTGTTTAACTGAAGACCAGCGCTGGCTCTTAGCCTCCGTCACCAACGATAAGGGAGACCTTCTGGAGACCACTTCCATTAATATAGAGATACCGAACAGAACGCGAAGAAGAAAAGCGTCGGTCAGACGCTTCGGTTTAAACAAATTAATGCGTTTCGTGCAAACTGTGATGTCTGAGTCAGTGACCCCCTGGAGACTCGTCATCGGCCGACTCGGCCGTATAGGACACGGAGAGCTCAAAGACTGGGCTTCTCTTCTCAGCAAAAAGTCTTTACTCAGATTCAGTAGAGAACTGCGCGAAATGTGTAGTCAATGCTCACACCTGAGCCCTTTCGATCAACCGGCCATCTTCTCTGCCTGTTTAATATCATTAGAAGCCGATACAGCACTCCGGGTCTTCCCCGACCACTACACACCCGACGAAAGATTTAGCAGTTCCTGCAATACTTGTAGTCTCAGTACACCAGAGGACGCCTCCTGTACTCACATTTTGGTGTTCCCCACATCAGCGACCACTCAGTCATCTCACGGCTCCTTTTCAATCGATCCGTTGGGGTCTTTGGGGGCAAACATAGGCGAAGACGACATTTTGCAAGCATTAGATGAAGCGGTAGACGACGACATCAATGTTAATGATATCTTCACGTGGACAGAGTCATCACCACAAAGTCCAGGTCAGGGCCATGGTGATCTCTTACATCCTGACAGTCCTGGTAACCGCCAGGGTGGTTTTGGCGGATCGGGATCTATGAAGGTATTGATAAGTGCATTGTTTTTGCAATTATTAACACTTAAGTTGTTTAGACGACAAATAACTTTGGAATGGATATTCAGGAGGAACCGACTCAACTCCTTCAACAACCGCTTGCCCTCGCATTTTATGTTTCGACCGCCAGAACGGGTCCTCTTCCGCGTTGGTTTTGGTCGTCGTGTCCACATATGGAGACCTCGTGTCCCGTCTTTCTTAAGGTTTGAATTAATCAATGATTAGAACAAAATACTGAGAGAAGTGTTATGTTTGGACATATAGTCGGCTCTACTCATTCACACGCCTTCAGTGCAGCAAAACTCAGACGACTTATTGCACTCAAACATTAGGAACTATCACTCTCTCGACTCCAACCTAACCACTGATGTCTTGAGGTAATGAACTTCTTGTGGTATTTAATAAAACTAATGGCGAATATGTTTGGATCAGATGTGTTCTCGAGGGTTACAACGGTTTATCGTGGCTTTCATTAGACCCGTCAACCCATGACAGGACATCATGCCTTCCAATTCATATACAACTCCTGATGCAGCTCTACCACACTGTCCAGGCATTGGTTTAGTACTTCTGGGGCTGAGCTGAAGCCAACAGCTATTAAAATGTCGCTAAAGTTAGGACCAAATGCACAGTCAGTTATCGAATGCCTTCTGTTTGGACTCGAATTTATTCAAATTGACGTTTATATCAATAAAATGTAAATATTTTGTTGAGATTTCAATCATTGAAATATATTTATACAAAATTAATGTAAAGTCAGTTGTGTTTAAGTGAAGGCAAACCGATTTCAAGTCGACAGTCATTTAAAGGAATAATAATTTAATTAATTGTTTCGTTTACTCAATATTTTGTTTGTCGATTGAGATAATTATTTAACAAAATAGTAATTTATTTGTAAATATTTATTAATTATTGAATTTTCAAATGATTTGAGGGCTTCTCCTAATCAGTGATCTTCAGATGAGATTTATTACTAACGAATCATTTTTTAGTTTTATTAATAGTTTCCCAAATCTATAATTAATTGAATTAATGTTTTGCCGTTTTATAAATGTATAGAAAATTACTATCATTTCTATTATTTCTTTATGTAATTAGTTTTAAATTTGGTTATTATTGTAATCCTGGTATTCTTAAGACTTGTAGCAGAGGGTTGACCTCAAAGAGAGCAAACAAGTCATCTGTTGATCCTTTTGTGAGTCAGATATGTATAATATATCGATAAATCCAATGAAAACTTATGTAATATCTGTTGTCATTCGAAAGACTTCCGGAATTTTGTGTCATTTGAATACTTCCTAATCCACTGCCAAAACGGTACCGACATTTCATATGAACACAAATATTAATATATAAATATTGTTTAAATGAATTGGCTTTGAGTATATTCGAGACCCGTTCCCCTCATATCTGAATAAAGCGTTAGTTTAATATATAGTTATCGAAATGCGAACCATTTGTACGACTTATCAAATATTTGTCATTCAATTGTTTGTTATTTTGCACTAAACTAATGCCAAATCGTATAAAACTTTGGCAAAAATTATATTATTATTGAATTGTAAATACAAAACATATATACAAATAATTATATATACAAACAAAACAAATGCATTTTCAAACACTTCTCTCGAAAATAAGTTTCGGCAGAAAATTATTAATTATTATAATTATTACAACTTTATTATTATTTGTATTTTCAAATTAATTGTAAATATTATTATCTTTAAGAATAGTTGGGATTAAAAACACTTATTATATGAAATCAGCAAAAATGACACTCAATTTGAGTGTCAATTGTCTGACAAAAACTCGAAACAATATTTTTAAGTGAATAAAATCATTAAATTAATTAAATATTGACTCAAATTGTTGATAATTGCCATCGAAGTAGTTGTCGAAGAGCTCTATTTGGGGCCAACCCTTAAATAGCATCAGTTTTTCGAGTTTTTGTGTTTATCTCTATTTTGTTGAATATATTCTCTTAATTTTATGCCATAAAACTCGTGAATCTCTGCGAATGCTCGGCGGGTAAAGAGCACACTATTGTCAGACTGTGAGCTCTGGGAGGTCTTTATGTCGAGGACATCACTTTCTGTATCGAAAGGGTTGTGGCGAACCGTCTGATGACTCGCATTAGTACTGTTCCGTTGTCTTCGTTTGTCCTGCATTTGGTTGATGTCATCGAGTTTTGTCTGGAGTTCCGATACAATCATTTTTAAGTAGTCATAAGAGGCACAACTCAGTGCTTTAAGCCATCCCTCCATATCTTGCTGTGAGTCAGTGCCCAACACATAGGTTCGCATTTGTTGTGTCTGACTCTGAGAGGGGTTGTGGTCACTCCCGAAGTCGATTTTGAAAGCAAACAATTCGGTCTCATTTTCAGCCAATTCTAGTCGACATCCCTCCAGAATGATGACACCCAATGGTTCCCGATCTGTCTTCTTATCAAAATAATAAAACAAATTTCCCTTAAGAACACACCATCTCTTCTGAAAGGTTTTGTTCACATCTCCCCTCTTGTGAAGCCAACCGCACCGGTCAACAGGTGTCTGAGAGGAGTGCACCACTTGGACTAAAGTCCTCTCATTTATCTTCATTTTAAAGCTAATCTTCAGATAATTAGTGATAATATGGACAACACTCTGGAGAAGACATTAAAAGCGCTTAAAGTGCTGTCATTTTATGAATCATTTTGTAAATAAAATACAATAAAACCTCAAAATCTGACAAAAATGAAATTTTACTCAAACTCTTGAAATCTCTAAAAATGTCAATATTTGCCGTCAATTTGGGATAATTTTTGGGGAAATAAACTAATAATTAATTATTAAGACAATGAGTAATATTTCAAATTAAAGAGTCAGTGATTGCACTGAAGTGTGACTCCCATTAAAGTGACGTCACTTTAGAGGTATTTACAGCTGATTTGAAAGACAACAATATTTTGGTTTTAAACCAAAATAAATAAAATTAAATCTTTTGTCAAAAGTATTAAATCATTTGTTTATATATTTTCTGTCAATTCTTGACTTTTAAATCTGATTTAGTTGTAAGACATTAACCACTCATTTGAGTTCATAAATACAATTGCAATGATTTTTTGCAATTTTGCCAAAAAAGGCAAATTATTGCCGATTATTGCCCTTAACTGACAATCCATTAATATTTAGTAATTAAATGGTTATTATTTGAATATTTTGTGTCTTAATGTCAACCAATTTGAATGAAATGGATTTAAATACAATATATTTGTTAAGTGTTTTGGCACTCTGTGTGCCCATAGCATACATGCTATTAGCAAGGTAACATTGATTTGATTTAATTAATACTAATTATATCTATGATTGTATATATGATTATATAGAATACTATTATATGTGATGTCGTGGTATATGAGTCGGTATTACTCAATGAAACTCAAAGTGAGTAGAATTGGATTCTTTTGTGTCAATCAAATTGTCTTAAGTTTACCACAACTGGGAGTCAATATCGTAAGTATTTAATCATTTGTTATATAAAGTGTTAAGAGTTTAACCCATTAGGAGGTCGAGTGTATCGGTATTTCCACAAAATTAGTGAATCAAAAGTATGGATCACTTCTTGTATTAAAGTTATCTGACGTGAGATTTGAAGGCGACTTAATTAATGCCATCAAAAGAGTTATTGCATTCCAAAAGCAACCCACAGATGAGACAATGGATAACAGAGGGCTGTCCTCCAGACTAATAAAACTACTGAATTGGTTGCGGTCTTTGTCTCGATTGCGGTTCATATCAGTAGTTCTTCACAATACAAGTCTTATGCAATTGGGTCTAATCAACGAAAGTGTTTCCAATGAATGTCTTTTCCACTCAACCGTTCAAATGATTCAAATCTATTTAACCGTTTCTCGCAATAATAGACTCACTTTAATCACAAACTTTGAGGGAATTTCTCTCAAACTTTTAAAACATGTTCAGGAAGATAAGGGGGAGACATGTTTGGCACAGGTCTCACTCTCCTTATTATGTAGCCTAAGAATAGAAGATAATCATCAGATCTCAACCGAAGTGACTATATCTCAGCCTCAGCTCATACTCTATGATATTCTACCCCTACTTAAGGCAAGAAAATCTAAGAAAAGACAAAAGAGTGGATCAGACCCTAGCAATGGACTCTTGGCTAAGATTATGAATAACAAAGTGAATCATAAACTGTTAAAATGCGCCACTTTTAAAGTGGACAACACTTCCTTAAAGTTGGTTCGAGAGTCGGGTCAAAAGGCTTTAGCAATAAATATCAACTCAATTGAGGCCGACTTCTCTACAACCAGTTCCTCTGAATTCGAAGTCCGACTTATAGTGTCTTCGATGACAATGAGTGATACGAAAGCAATGGTCTCATCCCTCAACCGAATCAATTTGATCGCTAAGTTCGAGAAAGAGAAGTCTATTCACCAGAAATTACAACTCTTTGTTGTGTCAGAGCTGTCGTCGTGTCATATCATATACAGTGACGAAGAGATCAGTTATTGGATTGAACTCATCCTTAAGTCATACGAATCCCGAAGTGATTCCATTAATAGTGATTCCAAACAAAACACTGCAATAAGTAATAACTTTTCACGAAATTTGCCGAAATTCAGCGCATCTTTGGATATAAATGACATTTCATTTTCTGTAAAACCTGTTTCTTCAACGAATCCGATGGTCACCTATGGCTTAAGTCATGCAAAGTTCGGTTATGTCCTCAATTCTGATCCACTTTTCAGAGAAATGAGGTATTCATTGGTTGTTTTAACCAAAAAATATTTTTAATTCGACAAAATCTCTTAGTTTTGAACTCTTATTGGAGACGTTTTGGTGTTGGAATGGGGACCGGGAGTTACGACCGGCTAATCCTAATTCCCTGAAGAAGTATCACCAAAAACATGTCCCTCTGTTCACATCGATGTTATTCTTAAAGGTATTTGAATAACGATTTTATAATATTTTAAACGATGTTTTGTGTTAAGTGTCGTCATATGAATCTCTCTGAATTGCGAGTCCACTGCGTTATGGACGGCATTCAAATAAGTTTAGACTATTTTATTCAACTCTTAAATCAATACGATTTGAAGCATTACTCGCGATCTGAGTCTTCATTCAATAGTAATCTATTTTCGAGTCAAATTCAAATCAACTTATCGTCAGTCAATTTATTCACGTCTGACCTCATGTTACGAATCGATTCGGCGACCACTGACTCAAACACTTCCAAATTAACGTCGAGTATCAATGGTTTAGCGTTAAGTGCAATGTATGCGCCCTCCGCTACCCTTTCCTGTCTAAGAGCTGTGGAATTAACTCAACACAGAATTATTTACTTATCTGTTGTACGTCTGAATCTGAATTACGACACTCACGAAACCACTATTAGTTTGACAGAAGAAGTATTCATTCGTTGGAACCCATCATTTCATATAACATTAATTGATTTATACGAGGAATTCCTGTCCAAACTGTTCAACAAAACCAATAATGCGGTCGAATCGCTGTCTTTTGTTTCCATTCATATCAAACTCGACGGTAAGATAAGTATTGGAATCCTTTTAACCAATTCTGGCAATACTATGGCCTTTGAAACCGAATATCTTTCGTTTTCCATCTATTCTTCCAACAAAATCAGCTCAAAGTGTGAATTACTCTCTTTTTATCTCGATTTCAACAAAATTATGACTTTAGAGGTAATTATTTAAATGAATTTATTTCTATCAAATTATTGACTTTTTTATATATATTCAGAATATATCTATTAATCAATTGTCTGAAACGGATTCAGTAATAAATCGGAAGAAATATTTGAATCCGAGTTTAGAAACTAAACGGAATAAAGCAATAATTGCTTCGATAGAAAATGTTGTCATTTCGTTCCCATATTTATATAATTTCGCCGAAATATTCAATGAAAAGTTCATAACAATCGTCAAGTGGTTGAGACAACTTCACAAAACACCAACAGATGAGAGCCAACCACTGAAGACATCTCTATTTCCCGACGTTCTGCTCAAAATACAAAGTGCGTGTATGGAAGTGGCGGACGACCCCTTCGAAGTCAGACTCAGCGATAACTACGAACTTCTTGAAGACGAACACAATGAGAGTCTCAAACGATGGCAAATGCTCTCCGAAAAGATTGAAGAGAGGAGACGGAAGAATATATTACTTCCCGCTTCAAAATTAGAGGAACTCCACAACGCTTTTGCCAAACAAAATGCAAAGACATATATAGAGCGCCACAAAAAACTGTATGACTCCTCTCCGATGAGAAATCGACTTTTTTGTGTTAAAATCGAAGGCCTGGAACTGGAAATGGTGTCCGACTCCAGTTATAACACTTATGACAAAATGGTTAATATTTTAAAGCGAATCGATAACGAGAGTCCCTTTCCTGAAGACATTCGGTTTAATACAATTTGGTGTCGAAGAGTCACTGGAAGTATAAACAACGGAATCGTTTCTTTGCGGGATTTCCCGCATCCGATGACTGAGGCCAGAGATTTACATCTTCACGGAACTGTTTTGGGCGCAGAACAAGAGGCCAGTAGTCGAGCGAAGAGAACCTGTTTTATAGACGTCGGTTCCAATTTTGAGCCAATTTGTATCGAGAGAAGTATGACTACAATGAAGATCTATCACGACTTGACATTCGAAGTATCGAACCTATCCTATACTCATGGGGCCTGTTGGGAGCCTGTCCTTCAACAACTATCTCTGGCTTTCGAGTTGGTATTCAGACCAAGTTTAGATCCGAGTCCATCCCTCTCGTGGTGGGATAAAATGCGTTTCTTATTCCACGGACCGGTTGTTATTGTGTCGGAACAGCTGTCGATTCTATTTCACGCGTCATTAGATCCGTACAATTCGACGGAACTCATTGAAATCGGACTCAACAAGTCTTCACTCGAATGGCTCACCGGAAAGATTCTAATGAGGGGTAGTTTAGACCTATTGGTTCACACGGCCTCCAAATACGACGAGTGCCGAATCGTTCATTTGCCGAATGTTAGTATTTATATAAACTTGAACTGGGTCTGTTATGGTCACAAGAATGACCATCACTCAATCATGCCCTGTGCACCTGACAAAGTACCAGAGTATTCAAGCAATCAGGTTCATGATTCGTACCGCAATTTCCGGTCCCATAACCTCAATGTTTCGGCCTCTTTGGAAACCAAGGAAATGGTGTCGGGAAGTGCAGAACAGACAGACATTCCAAATGTTTTGATCTATAACTCAACGCTTCGATGGCTTGAAAACAAGATGTTTATGATTACAGGCATTCCTCGTTTGACACGAAGAGGCAAACTGTTTGGTAACGTTAAGCCGAGAAAACAGCCCTTCGGGAGAGTCTTCAAATCAATTCGCGTCACAATTTATTTACACAAATTTAAGGTCTGTTTCAATGATATTCAAAACGCTTTGATTTAATCCAATTGAATGACAGATCTCTTACTGGTCTTCATTCAGCAAACAGAGAGGTTTTGAGATAATCAGCTCTAATTTGACGCACAGTGCAGAACATTTGCAGACATTTATACCGATTAACGATAATTTAAAGCATAGGTTTGTTTATACCCTTGAAATATATGTGCGATCTTTGATTTGTTGGTTTAACTTCAGGCCAAAACCCATTTGGGATATGCTTTATATGAACTCTGAATTCTCAGACGTAGAGATGTTTCTCTTCAAAGGCATTGGTATTGAGACCACAATGAATGAGGACAACTGGTCCGGAGATCGTCAATACTTCTTGAGTGTAAAGAAGGTGTCGTATAATAGAGAGACAAAGTCCCCCTCAAATGTTAGAGAAAACGACTCAGAAGTGCCGACCCATCGGTTAGTAGTGCACGGCCTACGCGGCGCCTGGACTAAGGATAACAGAGATGTGGCGTTTGGGCTCTTTGACTCTTATATGAAGACACAACTACTCAAACGAAACCTTTCAACTGATGCCTTGCGAGCATTTAAAGTGGACGGACAGTCAGTCAGCTCTCCTAACAAGAAGAGGAATAGCCAACAGCCGGTGACTACAAGTCCGGCCTCAACCATCTCTAAAGGACACGCCGCACATATGCTTCAGAAACTCATAGCAGAGGCAGAGAACTCTAATATCGTATATACGGAGGATATCGAGAATGCAGTGACGTCTGAGAGTTCGCCCCTCTATGGGATGGAGGCCTGTCAGACAAATGATGTGCTGCAACACAACTGGTTGATTGAGTTAATTAACTCTCAGGTAGTACTCCGGGGCTGTGAGACAGACGGATATGTAATCGTAAGCGCAGCCAAAACCCAAATATTACAGCGCATACACCGACCCGTTTGGAAGAACCGAACCCTATATTCTAAGAGCACGTGGCAGGGAATCCTCGAATGCATGCAATACTACGCCACTGTCGACGAGGGAGGAGTTCAGGGGGAGGACATCACTTGGCTCACACTCGACAACATCGAGGAACGCAATATTCTCGATATCATTGAATTACCCGATTTGGTCGGTAGTGGTCAGAGTGTGGGCGGAGTTGTGAGCTCTGAAGTTGGGAGCAGTGCGAGTGAGACCAGTGGTGGCTCTACTATCCAATTGCAGCGCATTGTCTCGCGCTGTAACTGTCAGTTCTTTTACGCCAGTTTTGGTGAGAATGTTGACGCCAATGAGTACGAGGAGGTCCCCCCTCTCCCACATGACAACGATTTGCTACCATTAGAGCCTTGGGATCGGGAGGTAGCGGTTGACACTTTCACACTCACTCATCACGACTTAGAGATTAGCACTAATTCTCAACAGTTCTCAATGATTATGGATTTGGTCAACAATTTACTGCTTTATGTGGAACCCCATCAGAAGGAGGTCTTTGAAAAACAACAGAGCATTCGATTTGGAATGCAGTTGAGCTCAATTGAGGACCAGAGAGAACCCATTTCACAACTTCAGGATAAAGTCAGGTCTTTAGTGGCAAAAATCAAACGAATAGAAAGAGAAAGTTATGGAATTCATAAGACTTTGGATGAGGAGAGAGGAATGAGTTCACAATTAGAACAAAAACTTTTTACAGACGTTCAGCAAATTGAGTACGAAATGGATGAATGCAAAGAACAGCTCAATATTTTCAGTGAAGACCTGACTATTATGATTAACTGCTTCAAAGAGGCACAACTCAGCGCTTCTAAGACGAAGGAGCGTCAGGTGGCTGCCCAAGAAGCAGGGGGATTCATCTTTGCTAATGTGATTCGCAGGAGTGAAGTGTGTTTCAAACACGCCGTTTGGCGGCTCACAGATGCTGACGGACAGCTCGGTTTGGCTGATCTCGTCTTAAGTAACTTCTTGTACACCAAAGTCAGCAAAAACGACGACTCAGTCGAACACTCATTCGAATTGGGTTTCATTCACTGCTCTAATCTTCTCCCGAATCAGGTCTACAAAGACGTGATTCAATTGACAGAATTGCAGCCAAATATACCCCTCGACAGACAAATTGCATTAAGGATTTTCTGCAGAGAAAGAGCGCCCGTCGGAGGAATTTCAGTGAAAGAGCACCTGGAAGTCAATGTAATTCCGTTGACTTTGGGACTGACGTATGCTTTCTTCAAAAATATGCTTAAATTCTTTTTTCCGGATCGGGTCTCAGAACAAACACATTCCGAAACAAACGACGAAAACGAACACAAAAGTCATAAAAAGAGAAATAACTTAAAGAGAGACGAAAGCACTCAAAGCATTGCCAGCGGTTCCACTAATTCGACCGTCACTTCCAGTGGCAAATCAATGAGCAGTCAATCGACCGCTACTTCCACTCTACAGATAACGAAAGACAATCTGCATATCGAGAAGATGAGAGAAAGGGCTCAAAAGAACCAGACTTTTGTTTATATAAAAATACCTGAAGTGCCGATCAGAATATCATATAAAGGAAATAAAGGCAAGAATTTGGAGGACTTGCATAACGTCAGTATAATTTTGCCGACCCTTGAGTACCACAACAGGACCTGGACGTGGCTCGACCTCTTCATGGCCCTCAAGAATGACTCGAAGCGCGTACTTCTATCTCAAGCGCTAAAACATAAGTTTCATATTTCCACTAAAACTAAGTCAAACACAACTGAATCCGAACAGAATAAGTCTTCAGCGCAACCACAAGAAGAGGATGAAGATAAGGCTCGCCTTCTATTAGGAAACATAGCCGTTCCCAACTCGAAAGCAGCAAAATCTAAAGGACTTTTCCTTTTTAGTCATAAGAAAAATAGCTAAATATATATATGTTTTTGTTTTTATTATTTGAGAGATATTTGACTAAAATTTTAATAAAAGAGAATTAATCAGATGTCGGGCCAAACGAATTGAGTCTTGAAATTGTATTTCTTCTTAGCCCTCAAACCTCTTATCTTATATGTTGTGAAGGGATAGGCGTTAAGACCTCCAAAAAAGTTATCGTTTTCTGGATTATATAGAATCGGTTCTCCGATTACGTGAAGATTTTGAGGCAATTGGTCTGACTTTTGAACCATTTCCTCATAAGAAGTGATACCTCGAACTGGAGTCGAATAGAAGTTCAAGACATCGGAGACGGTTCTCATCAAATATAACAAAGAATTGGGAATTTCATAATTCATTTGTTTTGAACATTTGGTCAAAAACTGATAAATTTAGACATAAAATGCATTAATTTTGACAATCGATTGAATACAAGAATACCTTATATTTAATGAAACGGTCGTCGAATGAAATGTTAGACCAGTTCTGGGATTGGCTTTCCTTCGGAAACAAATCTTTGCAGACATTTTCGATGATATTATTGACATTTTGTGGCGGATTATAGGGTTTTGTTTCGCGACAGAAACTATTGACAAATGAGTATAAAGTGAATGCTTTTGACAAATGAGTCAATCATTTCAATCAAACCCTCTATTTCTTAGCGAGTCTTTCATTGACTGCAGTTTAGAAAAGGATGTATTTCTGGCTATTAGTGGGTCGGACTCAAGCCTTGGGTCGATCTCAAGTTTTCTGATGTTTCTGAGCTGAGGTTCATAACCCATGGGAGCGACTCTTTGCCACTTCTCCTTCTTTGTGGTCTTCTCGTGCGGGTATTTATTAATTACTATCTTCTCCCCCGTCGGCGACACTTCATAAGCAACTGATCGCGTCATTAAAATTAGTGACTTCTTAGTCGTCGGGACTAAGTTTTTGGTTAATAATTGATTCATATTTGCCCTCAAAAGTACTGTCGGTTTTCTATTAAAAAGTTATAAACAAAACATTGAATTAAAAGAGTTATCACTAAAAGTGAGTCATTGAGTGACATGTGATTCGTGTGAGTCTGCGCTCAACTCGAGAGGCAAATATCGGTTAAACACTGACTGTAAATGACGTCCAATTTTGTCGCCAATTATTTCGACCCTTTCTTTGAGTTCAACGAAATTTTAATACATTTGTGAAATATTTGAATACATTTGCGACCATTAGTTGAAGACATCGATTATGAGCTGATTATTGACTGATTGATAAAACAGTGAATAATTGAGTTTAATCTCAAATCTAATTGTATTTCAATCACATTGTAATCAAACCAATAGTTTTCAGTCATTTCTATTGAATTGGTTCTCAAATTAGTTATGTTTTCTATATTTCACACAAATATTTAGTATATTTAGTATTCATTTCAATGTTTATATCGATAACCAATTTTTGAAAATTTAGTCAAATTTAAGGGAAAACTGAACTTTTGTTTTGATAAGTAATTGACTGTATTTAAGGGTATTATTATTTATTGTGAGGAATGGCTAAAGAATACGACCATTTGTTCAAACTCTTGATTATCGGCGACAGTGGTATGTATTGAAGACAAGTCTTCACTCAATTAATCATTTATTGGTTTAAGGCGTCGGCAAAAGTAGTCTTTTATTGAGATTCGCGGACAACACCTTCTCTGGAAGTTATATCACAACAATTGGAGTCGACTTTAAGATCAGAACCATTGAAGTCGACGGCGAGAAAGTGAAGCTTCAAATCTGGGACACTGCGGGACAGGAGAGGTTCAGAACCATTACTTCGACGTAAGACTACTTCTCTATGTCTTGAGTATTATCATTGAGTTGTCTGACAGTTACTACAGAGGAACTCATGGAGTGATAGTAGTCTATGACGTGACAAATGGCGATACCTTTGCGAACGTCAAACGATGGCTCCACGAAATCGACCAAAACTGTGAAGTCGTTAATAGGATATTAGGTCTGACTCTTGACTATTCATCGATTCGGGGTATTATCCGATCGATGGTTATATGACTATCTCTTGCAATACGTATTAATATGGATATCAATTAGTGGGCAATAAGAACGATAATCCCAACCATAAGGTTGTGCTCACAGAAGACGCTCAAAGATTTGCCGATCAAATGGGGATACAGTTGTTTGAGACGAGTGCTAAGGAGAACATTAATGTCGAGGAAATGTTTAACGCCATCACAAGAATGGTTTTGCGAACAAAGAAGGAACAAAAAGATCGTCAGAACTCGAGCGACAACGCCATCAAAATACATAAGGGAAGCGCTCATAAGAATCGGCACAAAAAGTGCTGCTAATTGTGTGGAAGAGTAGCCGAAGACTATTAAACCAATCATACAATTGTTAACTCATTTCGATTATCGAGTAATTGTTGTTTTAAATGAAATTCAATTCATAATAAAAATAATCTAAAATTATATATAAAATACTTTTATTGATAAGCGATTAAAACATGTATTATATTATAATTATATTTAATTAATATTTTATATAAATTTATTACAAACTTATGAATCGAGAAATTAAATTCTATGCAGTATTTGTTTAGACTTTGTTTCAATCCTTTACTATATTTTTAGCAAAACTTTCTTCAAATTAAAATATTTGCAGTTTTATGGCATAATTTGATGATTGGTTACCTCTTTTGCATAAATGCATTACTCATTTCACGAATAATTATTGGGAAATACCCTATTTTTATACTTGTACATTTGGGCATTACTTTCATACAGCGATTGATTGTCATCTGTTGGTCACGTGATTCGCATGACTGGTGTCTAAACAAACATTGCATTTAAATTTATGTGAATTTTGTGAGTCGTTCCGAATTGTTGACCAAACCATGAATTACTTGAGAGGAAAGGCCTTACATTTTGAACGATTGATATTTAAAAAGCAATTTTCTCAACTAATTTTACAAAATCGGGGGTTAAGTGAGAATAGTGTGAGACTTTCCTATCACAACATTACACCACTTAATTCAAAAGCCAACCCTGGAGACTCTTCTCCTGTGTTAATATACCATGGACTCTTTGGGAGTAAAAACAATTGGAAATCTATAAGTAAAGCGATTGCATTAAAAACTGGTCGTTCAGTCTATGCCTTCGATCTAAGAAATCACGGCTCAAGTCCTCATACATCGGGTGCCGACAGCACTTTAGAGGGAATGTCTAATGATATCAAACTCTTCCTGGATCAAAATAATTATCAAAAGGCAACACTTATTGGACACAGGTTTGGTTCTATCTAAGCAAATAATACCTAGCATCTATTTTTAAATTAATAAAATCCATTTAAGAATACTTCATTCGAGAGTAACTAGAACTTTTATTTAAGGGATACAATATGTAGGATTACCCAGCATAATTTTGTATTTTAAAAAATAGTTGATAGATTTTTTGGCCAAATGCTGCTGGCCAATTGCAAGGTGTTTTTGGTTAAATTGTCAAGTAATTTAAATAATAACAGGAATAAAGTACTAATAAATTGTATCCAATTCATCTTAATGAAAGATTATACTCTTATGGAGTTCAGATTTGAATGGTACTAGATCATCCAATCAATAAAATATGATATTTTGTTATTCCCTGACTGTATAGTTTGGGCGGTCGGGCGGTAATGCAGTTCGCATTTGTTTGGGTGAGTCTTCAGTCACTATAAGCCGACAGATATTTATTCCTATTTCCCACTAAAAGCCTGAAAGAGTCGAAAAGTTAGTTTCTGTGGACATCACTCCGTTGTCGTCAATTCCCTCCGCATTCTTCATGAATACCACTTTCATCGATCAATTATCGCAATCCATTAAAGATATATCAAGTGATTTGGGTTTAGCAGAGGCTCGAAAAATAGTCAATCAAAACCTAAAGCCAATAATAACCGTCAGTTTCGACATCATTTCAAATTCATTTATGATTCGAATAAATTGTCTCAAAATTAGGATCAATTCATTCGAGGATTCTTTTTGATGGGTTTGGATAAAGACGATTCGGGAACACTTATATGGAAAACCAATTTGGAGGCCATTAAGTATATGATTGAAAACAAACAATTCCAACAAATCCGTGTCCCGAAGCCCTTCACTGGTCACAGTCTTCTAATTCACGGACAGAATTCAGAATATGTTAAGTAAGTCCTTATTTTACATAAAGTTATATAATAATAATATCGCACAAATGTGTATTGCTCTGCGACAAGGAGGGGGAGGGGAGGAAATTCCCAAAATTTGTGACGACAGAGGGAAATTTGACTGTTCCCCTTGCTCATCCCTGGGTTAATGGCAGTTATGCAAAATGTTTTAAAATTAGAAATTAATGGAATCTTTGGATAATTAAAATTAATGTAAATTAGTTATAATATGAGGTCATTTTGAAGCCCAATTAAAAAGCTGCCTGGTTATTACTGAGTTAAACCCTGTTATTTAATATGGAGGTTAACTTATTTTGTAGAGTCAATTGGAAAGGGTATGAACTCTAAAATGATGTTGTATTGAGTCTCAGTCTATCTGTTAATTATTTGGCAGTAATTATAACTTTTTTCACTTCAGTCCCAATGATTACAATGCAATCCGTGAAGTGTTGCCAAACGTTAAAATCGTTTCTATACCAGAAACTGGACATTACTTACACATTGAAAAACCGAATGAATTCATCGCTTGTGTCGTCTCTTTCCTCGATTCTAATTAATTTTTTATCCATTAGTTTCAAATTGAATTTTAATTAAAAATTGCCAGGAGCATATATTTGCATATCTTTACATTAGGTTAACAAATATTTCTTTTCTTTATTAACAAATTTTTCTCCTCTTTTGATGAAATTCTAGATAAAACAATTGACCAAGTACAGAGGATCCAACTAAACCATGTTTCATATTGACTCATCTTCTCATTTACATTTTCTTATCAACTC
>JAQIWF010000153.1:0-25477 GCA_034694965.1 Ceratozetes gracilis
ACTTAATTTTCAAACCAATCAAAGCTTTCGATATAATGAATAAAATTGAAAATCAAATTTATTCACCACTTTTTCCTCTAAACTTTTAAGTAAAATCACTTTTCATTTCATATTTCGATCAAAGATTTACTTCTCATTGAAACAAATGCCAATTTCTTCCAAATTGTTTTTACTAGACATGAATTAAATGGTCAGTAATTAAAATACAAGAAAATTATGTTTTATTCAAAACTAACTCATAATTCACGAAAAAAATATTGAATTGAAACGAATGTGAGTTTAATTAGAATTCAATTTCGTATTTCTTTGGGTTATTGTTTGGGAACGACTTCAACACATTTGATGTTTTGATGCATTTCTAACCTCAATAGAGTTCGTGACCTCTCTTTCTATTTAACGGCGTTTTAAGTCAATTTTCATTGCTATTCATTCACTTAAGTTTAACTCAAGTCAAATACCCAGAACAGAGTCAGACTAATGCTTTCAAACACTAATGACTCCTCTTTTGGACACAAATTCAATTCAATTCAATAAATTCTATCAAAGAATTTGCATAAAAACTCCAGAAGTCAATTACAAGTACAATAACCACGATCGTCATAAATCACCAAGATGCTTCTCAAATTTAGGATTAGATAAAGGAATAGTATTAAAGGATAGCACAGTTACATTTAGTAACCAGGGCAAGACTTCACTAATCTTATTCATTCAATTAAAATAGAGTGAAATTATAATTTCGAAAAAACCTAGATTTTATGCAATAGATTCTATTGAATAGTTATCCAAATTAACCTTAATGAGCTTGTAGAAAATTAAACGTATGTTCGATTGTCTTTAAGATAGTGATGAGAACTTGATGACAACAGTGAAACCAAGGAGGGTCAAACAAATATTGATCAAAATCTCAAAAGACCAGCAATTGTTCAAAGTAGCAATTTTTCGCCTGATTATTGGTGAGGGGAGAGTTGCAAAATTTGGGCAGCAGAGTTTTTTAGCTTGACCCTCTTGCTTACTCTTGCTTTATGGCTTTAAGTAAGATTAATTAATTTGATCCTTGTGCACCTCAAGTACATGGATTACGTGGACACTGAAAATGTTTATCATTAGTTAATCTTATATAGAAATATGAGCAAACAACTTTTTTTGTTGTCAGTAAAATCAAGATAATCACATTTGAAAGGCCCTCAAATCCATTGAAATTAATTAAAAGGGGTTTTTAGAAGACTGTGTGACAAACACTGCAATTCAGTCTCAATTGAGACTAATTTATGGATTGAAGGCTCAAATCATTGCAATAAAACCATTGAAAAGTCTTTATTAAGGATATGATTAGTGTTTGGTATAAATCAAAACTTACATCAAATAAATAATCGGTGAAAATGACAAACGGATTAGCGATAGCTTACAAGGATTGCTCGAATCGATTAAACTGAACCTATCATTGAATTGATGGGTAGACCCACTTGTCTTCACTCGCAATCATCGCAGGAATTTATGTCCAAATTTTGGTTCAGTTATCCGTCAAATTTAATTTCTTAATTGCATGCTTAGAATTTGTAGATAAGTTTACATAATTGTTATATTGCTTTATTGAGAAGTTATCTTGAAACTAATATTCCTTGAGATGGGCAGGCTCATTGAATCCTAAGGGGGAAAAACTAATCCTAATGGGTAATTTTGATTAGACCAGGTCTTCTAGTCCTCTACCCTCTATTATAGTCATCCTTGATAATAATAGCTGTTATTTTAAAACTCTGAATTTATCTGAATGATCTTGGAAATTTTTGTATTAGACCATGTTCACTTTTGCATTGAGAGAAAGTGAACAAACTTTTGATAAAAATAACCAAGAACATTAATCTAAATTGATATTGGGTTTTTGGTCGACGTGTTTCTAAATTCAAATTAAATATGACCTTCGAATTGGGATAAAAATATTTTCGAAACAACTCTTTCTTCAATATCAGAATGTTTTGCAAAGACAAGTGTCTGACATCTCTCGTCATTTACCAGACTTTCAAAAGTTTGCTTAATCTCCAAAAGAGAGCAGAACTGGTCTAACATCTAATTTAAAATTTATTTTAGCAAACTGTCTCAAATATGAACATGCTCAATTTGATCACAACAAAAGTCAATAAATTCCTAGTTTCACCAAGTTAGAAGTAACTTATAACAAGAATCTTAATAAACTAGCAACTAACACAATGTATGTACTAATTAACAAGCAAAAGGCAATAAAGTTGTGAGAAAACAAGGTTCGACTGTAATGTATGTGAATTGAATGTAACCGGCATTTGACTGTATTCACCAAATGTTCAATGTTTTCATTCACTCAATATTGCGATGAAATAAATCCAAGTATTTGTCAATAATTGCATATATTTTTGCCATCAAAACAAAATTAAAAATCGATTGTTTGTATTAAAAATGGGATCAACTGCTGAGTGACTGGAAGTGATTGAATGAAAAGCAATGATATTGTGATTAGAAGTGATGGACAGAGAAGTGATTACAAAGCGATGTATTCACTGTTTGTATGCAATGAGTGCTGACGTGGACTAACATTGGACTCCACTTAAAGCCGATTACAGTCTTTAATCAAATTTAGTTGAATTGAGTTTATATTCAGTATTAATGTCTTCATATTAATGGCAATCAATGAAAGAAATTGATTCTTACAAACGAAGAGTTTATTTTGTTTTTCATTCAATTTTTGCTCAATTTTTCTCTCTTTAAGTTTGACTCAAATCTCAGATATAATGAGACTTTCATTTCAATACAATTTATTTTCTTTTGAATATTTAATTATTTGGTCCCTAATTGTGGGCAATATTGACAGAAATGAAGCAAAAGGTTTACCAAAAACCAAATTATGTGCTGATATTGAGTGCAAAGGTTTGCAAACAATTTGTTTCTTATCTGATTTGACACTAATTTGTGGTAACCTTTCGTTTCAGAGCCCATCGGTTTGGGAAAGACTAACGCCGGGTATGTCAAAAGGGACGACACTTTTGTCTCATTTAAACCCGAACTCGAAGTCAAAATATTTGCCAAAACCGAAGATGAAAAATACTTAGACATAGAAGTAGTCATCAAATGTTTGTTCTCTTATTTGATATTAATTTGTGGTTTGATTGCAGATAAGAGGAAAGCGAGGGTTCGCTCCGAAGACACACATCACTGAAATCAAGACATATGAGAAAAACTTAGTTCCCGTTGACATCAATTTTCGTAAATCCAGTGTTGAGTCTCAAACTATTGTACAAAATGACTCAGAGATAGTTCACCGGACAGAAGACAGTGAAGCAATCAGTGCGTCCACTCCTTCGCCCGTCTCTGAAGAACCACCCATTTATTCCTCTTTGAGTGAAGAGTCATCAGAAACGCAGACAATGACTCCGACCAGAAGTATGTTAACAGTGATCGATGGAACCACTTTTTTTGACGACGATATGGAAATCGATTCTTCGCCCGCAGACACTTCAACGCCATCGACGGCCACTAAAACGCCGACAATTCCACTGAATTTGGATAATGAAACTGATGTTAAGGCCTTAAATGAGTCAAATGAACCCTCTTTAGTGACTAACACTACTGACAATCAAAAGATTGAGCCCTCAGTGACCACAGAAAGTGTTTCGTCTTCCTCTCCAATCCCTGAGACATCTCTTGAAAGCGAAGAAGAGTCTGAAAATGAAACCAAAACGAGTGAAGAAAATAATGAAAAAACTAGTGATTCAATTGAACCGCAAATTGAGAATAAAAATGATTCTGAAGATAATGACAATAATTTAATTAAAAAAAGTGCCGAAATAATAGACTCATCCAATGAATCAGTCCATCAGAGCAACGATTCTTCGGATTTTGAAAAAATTGATTCGAATTCTGAGTCAAATGTCAGTAATAGTGAACTCAATAATGATTTAATTGGAACTCAAAATAATGCCTCAAATGAAGAGTTATCTGAGGATACAAAGAGTGAATCCATTGGTGACAATACAAAGAGTGCACCGATTGATGACAATATAAAGAGTGAACCAATTGATGACAATACAAATGCAGAACCAATTGATGAAAACCCTGTTGTGAATGGGATAGACATTAAAACAAGTGATTCTGAAGAAAAGAATATCTCCAATGAAAATATTGTGGAAAACAACATATTAAGTGATAGTTTGCCTCAAAATGAACTTAATTTATCTAAAGATATAAATTCCAATTCTAATGACTTTCAAAATATAAATGCAGTCAAAGAGACTGTTATTAGTCCAACAGAAGAGCCTAAAGTATATGGGATTGCGGATCAAATAGAAGATAATGAATCTGAAGAGAATTTAGTTGAATCTAAAGATAATATATTGAATGCAAACGTTCCTTATGTCGACCCAAACACTGACTCTCAAGAATCGAGTGATTTGGAAGGAAAGACCGTCAGTAATGATGACATCAATGATGACACCAATGATATAATCCCTGATAACACCAATTCAAGCGAATCAAAAGATGAGCCTAAAGTAGAGACGATTGTCGATCAAATTGAAGATATTGTTGAATCCAAGGGGCAAATATCGAATTCAGACGTACAAAGTGTTGATTCAAACATTGATTCCCAAGAAATGCTCAAATGGATGGGTTTAGAAGAGACCGGAGCCACTAATTTCATAAATGATATAATTCCCGATGAGATTGAACTCATTTTGAAGGAGTATCAGATCTCTGCACAGGTGGTTGTCTTCTCGTTCATAATTGCCTTCAACTGGTGTTTAATGAAAATACTTCTCTCGATATTCAGTTCGTCCAAAAAAGAGTCCGAATTAAGAGGTATTCAATTGATTACTAATTTTGCAATAATTCTAATCTTTGTTGTGGACAGACATCTATAATAAGGCCAATCGACAAATATATTACTTCGAAGCAGAAAAACAGAAATTGCAAACAGAGATCAATAGAGAGACTGAAAAAGTATTTGTTTTAATTGATTGCAATACAGGTATTAAATATTTGATTGATTTCAGGCCCAGATAGCAGAGGAAAGGCTTCAATCAGCTGAACACAGAGTGATTCCCTTGGATAAGGAAAACGTTAAACTAAAGGTAATTATATTTACATTAAATTTTAATTTCATTAATTTCTTTGCGACAAATGTTTTCTTCGAATTTATGCATAATTTATGCAATCAATTGAATAACTGATGAGATGTCTGTCCATTTAGAACGAAAGGGATCATCTCAATCAAAGAGTAGTCGAATTGGAGAGTCAACTGGAAAGCTATGAAGATTTAGGGGATAAGACGAGTCAACTGCAAAATGTTTTCTTGACTTCACAGAAGGAAAACCTAAAGTTGACCTCAGATTTGGAACAATTGCAACAAACAATCACAAAACAGAAGGCAATTGTCAACAAATACGAGTCAACAGCTAAACAAAAAGAAAAAGAGGTTTTCCTCTCATTATGTTCTCCTCTTTTCTCACTTGAATTCTAATTTACAGAATCGCGAACTTAAAGAGAAATCTAAGAAAATGGACGCGGATTTGGAGCGCATGAAAAAACTGATGAATGAAAAGGACAACACTTTACAGGACTATCGGACAAATAATGATGAATTGAAAGCATCTAAGAGTGAACTCATTTCAAGTTTAAGCGAATTAGAAGAACTACACTCTAGTCTTCAGCACAGATCTGAAGAATATATCCAAAAGATTGAGAATCTTTCGGCTAATGTCCACAAAATGACTGAAGAAGTCAGTGAATTGAGACGACAAACCGCTGATAAAGACGAAGAGATCGAGTCGTGGAGACAATTAGTAAACTCTAGAAAACACTCGAAATCGCGAAAAATAGACGTCAATAGTGATGAGGAACTGAATGATGAAGAAGAGGATCAAATCGATAGTGAAAATTATGAACAATCGACGATAAATTGGGACCAATTCGTCAAATTGGAAGTCCAACTGAAGAACTCAACGAATGAGAAGAATGACTTAAACACTAAACTCGAAGACTTGAGTGAAAAATGCCGGCAATTGAATGATAAGATCAATACTTTGGAAGTCGACAATCAAACGCTTAAGACTCAGAGGGAGAGCGCTGTTAAGCAGATGGAAAAGGCTGAGAGCAAACTGGAAGCCCTCTCTGAGTACTATACCGCTAAGGAACTGGAATTTGGAAAAGAGATTGGCGTTCAAAAAGTACAGCGACTCCTGAAGGAAGAGAACGCCGACTCTTTGGCCAATCAATTGGATGACTTCAAAGAAGAGAACACTTCTCTCAGAAGTCAATTGCAGTCAATGAAGAGAGAGGTGGACGACACCGAACGGAAATACAAGTCGCAAATAAACCAATTGGAGAAACAGGTCCACGAAAACTGGATCCTCGCTCGGAATGCTGAGCGCAAACTGGATGAGGCAAAAGCAGAGGCTCAGGTTCTCAGACAAACCCTCACGATGTCTGTCAAGTCTCCCGTCGATGGTTTTGGTGATTCCTCCTATTTGGACGATTCAGCCAGTTCCATATCAGACCATTTTGGAGGACCATTTCCTCCACCACCACCACCACCAATGCCACCCCCGCCTCCTATGTTTAATGCAATGATGCCTCCGATGCATATACCGTTCCCAGGAGAGAGTGATCCCAATGCTCTTTGGCACCAGACTATGTCTCAAAGTCTAAACCCTGGACCTTTGGGGCCTATCCCTCCCCAGTTCCCTGTGATGCCGCCCTTCAATCCGAATCAAAGCGACGGTCCAATGAACGTGTCGTTCGGGAACTCACAAGCGATGAGTTTTGTGCCTCAAATGCAACAAATGGGACAGCAGTGGGAGTCGACATCAAATAGGGACACATTCTCTCCGTCATCGCACCGGTCGACGAGTTCTCCTCATTCACAATACAATATGTATTCGCAATCAAACAGTCATTACTCGAATCCAATGACTTCGATGTCGAGTCCAATGACTAACTCATCAATGAGTGAACACTTTCACAATTCGATGACATCAGTGACCAGTCCTTTAGTAAACTCGAATTCTGTCCTCTCAGAGCCCACTCCTGTGCATTGGACACAACCTCAGCGACCGAATGGGAATATAGCGAACTTTAATTATAGTCATAACCAATACAATGAATCTGAAGCCTCTTCGAGACCTACTTCGAGGAGTGACAGGAATGACAACTCTTTGCACACTTCTATCGTTTGATAACTTAATTGTTTTGTTGAAAGTTTTCTTTAAAATCAATTATTTTTATTTATTATTACATTATATATAAATTTAATTCAAATCTTAACTAAAATATTAGGCATTTATACAAATGACAAATGTTTTAAAAATAAATTGATTTGTGATTCAATTGTTATCTAAATTTCAAACCAATTGTCAGAAAATTTTTGAAAATATTTTTCAAATTTGTGAAAATTGTCTGAAAGTCAGTTGAAATGAGTGGAAAGAAGTACAACCAAAGGAGTGGATCCAATCTGACTCCACCAGACGATTGGTGGGACAGTCTGTGGGACAGTCAATGGGACAGTCAATGGGACAGTCAGTGGAACAGTCCCTGGGGCAATTGGAGCAGTCCCAACAGACGACAATCTAACAACGGTCAGTCCAACAGTGGGCAGTCTAACAACGGTCAGTCCAACAGTGGGCAGTTTAACAGCGGTCAGTCAAACAGCGGTCAGTCAAACAGCGGTCAGTCCAATAGAAGACAGTCGAACAGTGCGATCAACTCTGAGACCAAATCAGCCGAAGATGTGAACAAAAAGTTCTCAAAACTCGAGAGGAAGTCTTTGGCCGAAATGACAATGGCTGCCAGCAGCTCAAAGAAGCGGAGGAAGAGGTCTCGCAGGCGAAAGAGTCGATGTCGGAGAAGTGGAAGAAGAAGTGGAAGAAGTGGTCGAAAAAGAAGGAAAAGTAGAAAAAGAAATAAAAAGAATATTTAATAAATAATTCAATGAAATTGAGGGCCAGTACTACAAAACCAAAGAAAGAGTAATATTTTGAGAATCATTTCATTGATATTATTTCAATGTGTTTACAATTATTTGAAAGAAAGTCATTATATTTAGGAATAATTTGAACCTCTTTTTAGTGATTAATTGTTAACTCCTTTTAATTGAATACAATTCTAGACCTGTTTTACTAGTAATTGATGACATTGTTGTAGTTCCAAGAGTTCCCTCTTCTTATCTTTGATTGTGGACCTAATCTTCTGTTTGAGACCTTTGTCTTTGATTGTAAGTGAGGTCTGTTTAGAGGACATGTTTTTAAGATATCCAATCAATTTTGAATACAAATGGAAGCAATTCTTCCAATTCTTTGTATCCGACGCCTGACTCGCATTCAAATAATTGTAATAACAATTCGTGAGAAGAAGTAATTCCTCCATAACTTGAGCTGAGAGTAGAGTCATGTCTTCTATGGTATGATATTTCATATCAATAGAAGACTCCAAACATTCAATGCAATGAACGGCTTCAGCAAAACGGTTGTGTCGGACATAAGCTCTGATCAATAGTTTAAAGTAATCTCTGATGTGATTACTTTTGCCATAAACCAGTTCAATCAATTGACCAAGGATATTTTGAGCCACATTTAGAGATATTTCAGGGTTTTGGTCGGATTCCAAACAATTTATCCTTCGATGGAATCCTTTCCTCAATCCCTCGACTTTGGCCACAATTTGCATCAAATTGTGGAATACGTGACCGCATTGTAGACAACAGATATCTCTTTGGATAAGACGACAGCAATAGTTGTGAACAACAGGTCCCGAACAGTGATTACATCGGATGCAGAGAACACTCTTACAGTCCCGAAGACATGCCTCACAATTGCAGTCAAAGAAATACCTCGACTTTAAGTTCCTCTGCCTTTCCATAAAAGGCATAGTTCTGGCGGTGGGTCCGTAAGTGACGCAGAGCTCGTCCTCAGCGTTGATATCTTTGATGGATTTAAAGACCATTTTTGGGCCATTTTTGCCCTCAAAGTTCCAATAGATGTTTGGCTGACAGCTATGGTTGAAGAGTGCGCTCACAAAACATATACCGGTCCCCACATATGTCAATTTGTTGAGAGACTGTTCTCTCCAACCGAAAACATTGGTAATCACTCTGCGGGTAGTCTTCACACAAATATCAGTAAAAGTGAGGAATCTTTCGAAGTCTTCTTCGACATTGAAATCTAATTGTTTGCTGTAATCGAAAAGAAGAGCGATTTCTATGGATCTGAAGAGATGGTAGAGATTCGTAAAGATGTCACCAATCGATTCGTGGTATATCAGAGAATTAAATGCTTCGAATTCTCTCTCATAATCCCTGCCCTCCACTGGAATATCATCGGAAGTGCTGTCAATCTTTCGTTTCTTTGTCTGCGTTTCAAAGTGGACGGAATTGTGCTGTTCTTCGCATTGAAGTGCTTTTTGAGTTCCGACTCTAGAAATGAGTTGAAAAGTGTGGGCAAAATGAAAGCCAATGTCAGTGATTAGTCCAGAGATTCCGCACTCGTATTGATGGTAAGCATCGAATGCTGTCGTAAAACACTGTTTGTCACAAAACACCACTTCATCGCATCCAACACACGGACAGAATGAGGACTGAATATGCTTTTGACAATTGCCACACATCGAGGTCTTGACATCTGCCAGAACTATACTCGTCGGCCTCTCCAACAGCACAACTGTGCCCTTAGGTATGTCCTGTTTGGCTGTCATATATCGACCCTTTCTTTCACTTGTTCTGAGCTGACATCCAGGATGAAGCCATACAGTGTTATCCGGGTCTTCGGCCAATGTGTCAGATGAACTGAGCGAATGAGTCCCTTCCTGTGGAATGGATGAGTCAGTCATACGTCCAATAATATGTCTCTTAATTTCAATGAGCTCTTCAACTGACCGGTCCTTCAAATCCAGTCCTTCATTGCTATGAAATCTACTGATTATGTGATCCACACATTCGAGTGATTCGACATATCTGTGGAGAAGTCTTAGACAATGAACTCTATGTATAAGCATTTCAATCGTTTCAAACATTTCCAACGAATGATTGGCAGACGAGAGGGCACTCCAATAGTCCTTTGATTGAAACTCTGCCAATGATTTGTGAGCAAAGGATAGACTCAGATGATTGACCCCCACTTCCAGGGGGAAGGGGGCCGACAGTATTGCCTGGAATATAGTTTACAAATTAATTGAATTCTTTTTAGGGGTAAATATTAGACATACTTTTGTAAACAAAGCGATGGAATTCCTGTAATCCTTTTTGTGGTAATATTTGAGTCCTTCCTCTCTATAGGCTATACATTTGAGTGGATTCTTGGAGTGTTGTGTCAGATACTGGTCGGCTCTGTAGTGGACATCACTTCGAAACAGATTCAATGGTCGCACAGATTTAAGAATGAATGAAATTCTCTCTCTATTTGTCTTCAAACTGAGGAACTCCTGGTTCTCACCTAAAGATGAGTAATACTTAAGGAAATCCAGTGCTTTGGCAGACATTCCAACTCTCTATCAATAAAATTAGTCAATATTTCCAACAATTGATTCAATACTTGTATTCCTTTTAATCATGTCTTCAAAGTTTGAAACAATAAAACTCATTGTTTTTGAAACTCAATTGTTGTCTGAATTTGAAACCAATTGTCAGAAGATTTTCCAAAAAAAAATTCATTCTGAGAGTAGACGTCAAACGATTCAGTTGTCTGACAACTGAGCTCTTCCTCTGAAGCCAATGAATGGATGGAAAGACAATCAGTGCTATGGTTTGGAACAACATATGGAAACAAAGGGTTGGAGACAGACAACGGTTTTGGGGAGAAGTAGCTGAGCGGTTGTGAGAGTAACCGGAGAATACTTCAGGTGTCAGGTTGACTGACCTACTCACGGGACAGTAGGGTCTTCACAGATCTACCCGAGAGGTACACTCAAGGGTGGGCCATGCCTCATCGGCATCCTTTGGGGGAGTATTGCTCTCTGATGTATTCGAAAGTTATTCTCAGAACCTCTCAGTCAGTGCTGCTCTCAAATGATTCGGGTGTCAGTTGACTGGCCTCCTATTGAGGCAACGCGCGGATATGGCATCCTTCGAACCAGGGGACTTGGCCGACCCCCTGGGGGATGCTGGCTGGGTAACCAGTCGGGAGGAGCTGTGTTCTCCGGAGGATTTGGGAGATAATCTGAGTCTCAACTCAGAGAGCACTGGACTTTTTTCCTTAACTAATGTTTGTCTTCTTTCCATTAGTTTCCATATAAGGTCTCAAACTATACCACTGATTGTCAATCCATCCATTCATTGGCTTCAGAGGAAGAGCTCAGTTGTCAGACAACTGAATCGTTTGGTGTCTACTCTCGGAGAAGGCGGGGGTGTGGGTGGGAGTGTGATCTCAACAACTGGTCGGTTGAGAGCACCGGCCATTTGATACCTGATCTCAGGTTCAGATGGACCGCCTTCTGTGGTTCGAGTGACGGTTCAAAACAGGTATCGATTGTAACACTTATTATAACTCTTTCTCTATTCCACAGATATTCCAACCACTGGTCATCACTGGTGGGTCTCTTCCAGACCCAACTGATAGGACAGGTCTGCAACTCCTTAACCTTCTCGGGAAGAGCTTTACTATATACCTGTGCTGAGAGTCCTTACAGTTTGTGGCTCTCAATGCCTTACAGTTTGCATAACGTAATCATTGAATGACTTCTTGTTTTGATGACAATAAACAAAACGAAACATATTTTCAACACTTTTTGTATTCATTTTTGATTTGATTTCAGACTTATTTCAGATTCAATTTCGGCCTTAAAATGAAGACAAGATTTTCGACATTAGATATTATGTCGATCTGTAGTGAACTCAACTCAAAACTGAGTGGTTTTCGTGTGAATCAGGTCTACGACATCGACAACAAAACCTATTCATTCACTCAAACCGCAAATCAGTCGAAAACTGAAGAAAGTGTTAAACAAATGCTTTTAATCGAATCGGGAATTCGTATCCATTCGACTGAATACGAGTGGCCGAAGAACCACAACCCGAATGGCTTTACTATGAAACTGAGGAAACACCTCAAGAATAAGCGCTTGGAATCAGTGACTCAATTGGGTGTCGACCGCGTCGTTGACCTCAAGTTCGGCTCCAATGAGGCCACATATCACGTGATTCTCGAACTCTACGACAGGGGAGACATTGATATCACTGACTATCAGTACATTATTCTCAATATTCTTCGGTCCCGAAAGTGATGAAGACGTGAATCTTGTGGTCAAAGAGAGGTATCGAATCAAAGGCGCAAAGAATTGGTCCGATTATAAGCCTTTGGACTCAATTGCTTTGAAGGATATCATAGAGAAGACCAAAGATGGCGATAATCTTAAGAAAGTGTTGACATCACATGTCATATACGGCGCGCCTCTAATCGAGCACTCATTCATTGAAATGGGTTTTACACCGAATCTGAAGATAAATAAATCGGATTTAGGTTTGGATTGAATCGAAAGCGCTTTAAATTTTTGTCACAATTTTATGCAAAACATAAGTAATTCATCGAAAGGTTATATAATACAAAAGGAAGAGAAACGGATCGGAAGACTCTTCAGTCGTCTCTTACCTCGAATTCCGTCCAATTTTGTTAAAAGAGAGTAAAGACAAGAATCAGAGTTACGCCGAAATCGAGTCCTTCGACAAAGCGGTGGATCTGTTCTTCTCGAGTATTGAGAGTCAGAAAATCGATTCGAAAGCCTTGAATCAGGAGAAGGAAGCGATGAAAAAGTTGGATAAAGTGAAGAAAGACCACCAAAAAAGACTCGAAGAACTCAATAGAGTTCAGACGGAAGACATCAGAAGAGCCAAACTTATTGAAGGCAACTGTGATTTAGTGGAAAAGGCATTACTTGTGTTGAGGAGTGCCATCGCTAACCAGTATTCATGGAAAGACATCCAAGAGTTGATTGATGACGCAAAAGCAGAAGAGGACCCCATTGCCAGTCGAATAACTCAATTGAAACTTGGTAAAAATGCTTTCACAATGAAACTGACGGATCCCTACGACGAGAGCAGTGATGTGGCGCTCATTGATATCGACATAGAGTTGTCTGCGTTCGCAAATGCGCGCAAATATTACGACAAACGAAGGACTGCCGCCAAAAAGGAACAGAAGACTATCGAAAGCTCTGCGAAAGCGTTTAAAAACGCCGAACGAAAAGCAAAGCAAACCCTCAAAGAAGTTGCGGTCAAAACAAGTATAACAAAAGCCCGAAAAGTCTTGTGGTTTGAAAAGTTCTTATGGTTTATAAGTTCAGACAATTATATAGTTATCGCCGGAAGGGATGCCCAACAAAATGAACTGATTGTCAAACGATATATGAAAGCACACGACCTCTACATTCACGCTGACATTCACGGCGCCACTTCTGTGGTTATAAAGAACAGTAACCCTCCCCATCCCATTCCTCCCAAGACTTTGAGTGAAGCGGGAGATATGGCCATCTGTTACAGCGCTGCCTGGGATTCAAAGACAGTGACCTCTGCCTTCTGGGTATATCCCAATCAAGTGTCAAAAACGGCGCCCACAGGGGAGTACCTAACCGTCGGTTCGTTTATGATTAGAGGGAAAAAGAATTATTTACCGCTCAGTCATCTCGTTATGGGTTTTGGATTTCTCTTCAAATTGGATGACGAGAGCACTGAAAGACATCGAAATGAGAGAAAGCGAACCATTTCTTTGAGCTCTGAGGCCATGTCCTCCACTACTGAAAACGATTCCGCAGTTGAAGAGGAGATAATCTGTGAATCAGAATCAGATGATGAAGAAATTCGATTCCCCGACACAAAGCCTAAACTCGAAATAGAGGCCAAAGAAGAGATAAATGAAGACTTGATTGACACCAATAATGATGAACAGAGCCTTATGATTGTTAAATCAAAAGAGCCCCGAATTAAACAACAATTTCTGAGTAAAACCAAACAAAAGAACCAGAAATTGGATAAAAAGAATGAAAACAACAAAAGAAACGAAAAGAATATTCCGACCGAAAGACCACAACAACCAAAAAGAGGACAAAAAGCAAAACTTAAGAAAATGAAAGAGAAGTATAGAGATCAGGACGAAGAGGAACGACAACTAAGAATGGCTATTCTCGGACATACAGCCAGAAGTGAGACTAAGACTGACACAAACGGAGACAATGATATCGAAAGTGATTCGACTCAACCGAAAGCTGAGAATTCGAGCGACAAAAAGGATGTCAAAGAATTATCGGAGAAATTAAGTCAACACAAAATTGAAGACAAAACTGAGGACACAAATGACGCACAAGAAGAGGATGAAGTGGAAGACGAAGAGGTGACCGCTGGACAGTCAGATGATGTGAAAATATTGGACACTTTGTCGGGTTTACCCCTAAGTGAAGACAACCTTTTGTTTGCGATACCCGTTTGTGGGCCCTATTCTGCTATCAATAGCTATAAATTTAAAGTAAAAGTATTGCCCGGAAGTAATAGACGCGGAAAAGCGGCCAAAACTGCTCTTCATTTGTTCGTGAAGGAGAAGACGGCCACCGATAGGGAACGGGATTTACTCAAAGCAGTCAAAGACCAGGATATCTCTAAAAACGTTCCGACAAAAATCAAAATCACGGCCTCTAATCTAAGTTCAGTTAAGGGCAAAAACAAGTAACGCATGACTTCCCGGGAAATACGCTTTAAATTTAATATTTATTACAAATTTATGTTAAGATTAATAAAAATTGGATTTATTTTTGATATGACATTGAAATTGAATTTCGCGCTAACAGTGTGTTATTGAAAGCGTTGTCTCCTATTGGCTGACAATGAGTGCAATCAATGCATACAATTTGCGTACATTTGTTGATCAGTCCATTGAATTGAAGTCCTTTTAATCATTGAATTATTGTTTCAATTGAGTTATCATTCATTCATATCTCTTGGACTTCTCTTTGGGTTATAAATTGGTTCAAAATGGGGAACAGGTCTTCATTGATGCTTCAGAATGAAGAGATTGTTGCCATTCAGGCGGAGACCGGATGTGAGACAATTGGCTTCAATTTGATTGACCACTGATTTGATTGTTTTTGTTGTCCTCAACAGTCAGTCCCTCACAGATTGAAAGATTGTACAGTCGTTTCACGAGTTTAGACAAAGGAGACAACGGAACTCTTTCGCGCGAAGACTTCCTCCGAATCCCTGAGTTAGCCATCAATCCATTGGGCGATCGTATAGTTCAGGCCTTCTTCGCCGAAAACGATGGCTATGAGGAGCGGATTAATTTCCGCCAATTTATGCGCGTTTTGTCCCGTTTTCGACCGATTAAGAAGAATAGAGAAAACAAATTGAATTCACGCGAAGACAAACTGAGATTCGCGTTCAAAATGTATGACTTGGATGACGACCAGAAGATATCGCGCGACGAACTGCTGGCTGTCCTTCATATGATGGTCGGCTCCAACATATCCACAGAACAGTTGTCTAATATCGCCGACAGAACTATCATCGAAGCGGACAAAGACGGCGACCAATGCATCACTTTTGAGGAGTTCTGCACCACTTTGGAGAGGACTGATGTCGAGGAGAAGATGTCCATCAGATTCCTCCACTGATTACCACAGATCTGATTTGACATAATTTTAGTTTAATTATTGATTATTCACTCAAAAAATTATTTAGTTTTTATACTTTTAGTTAAATAGAGGGATGGCTTAAGGATTGTCACACACTTGGCATTGCTCTGCAATATCCGGGTATTTATTATTTCAAATGAAAGTTCCTTTCTTATAGACATTCGGGTTATCCAATAGCCTCCTATCCTATCCTCGCAGAGAATGTCCCAAAAAGAGATGACATTTCTTTAGTGTTGACCACTAAGTGTTGTCACAAAATTGATCGAAAGCTCTGCCAACCCCTCCCTCTTCGGCCTACTCTGTGCTTAAATATAGTTAGAGTTTTATTCAGATTTAATACTATTTTTATTGATTTTTACAATTATTGTTAAATTTGTTTGTTTTATGCGATAATCAAAACCGAATGTCATATCCTTTGCACTGATTTTCTCCGAAATATTATTTACATTCAATTAATTGGTTTATTCAGAGATATATTTATGAAAACAATTTGTTAATCAATTAATTGAAATATTTGTGAAATCTTTGCTCTATTTTTTGGAAATTCAAATCTGATTTGAATTTTAATCAAATTATAAGAATTATTGAATTGTTTTACAATTTTTAAGCCTTTTGTCTAAATGTTAATTGAGATTAGATTTCATAAAAACGTTATATATTTTAGTACTAATTCGTTGTTAAACTCATTAATAAAGTCTTTATTTTAATAAATATTTTGAAATAAATTCAATTCATTGGGAAAAACAATCGAAAAATCGATAAAACATTCCAAATGTCGTTTAAAAGTGCATTTCTCAGTCAAAAATCAATTCTATTGGTTAGCAATCCTTGAGTTTATGTTTATTACGCAATTTAATTGAGTCCTTTTTTCGCATAATTATAATAATCATGCTTCAAATTGATTTTGCTCATAACCTTGTTCATGATCTGGCATAGTTTTGGTTATTCAAAAATTTTATTGAAAGATAAAACCTAGGTTACAAAGTTAGAAACGATTTAGAATTGTATAGTTTCCTTCTCAATATGTGTGAATTTGCTATTAGAATTACCACGCTAATTAGTTAAGCATGCTAAACGAGCTATAAATGAATTGATAAAAATGTGAATAACAGGTATATTTAGTGTTAGGAAACTATTGTAATGCAAACAATAGGTTTGGTTTCCTCAATAAATCTGAGTTATTGGAGACAACGATTACATGCATTGTGTTAGTCATTGATTACGCCGTTATTCCAGGCATTCATTACATCACAACTCAATTACAAAACTATTTAATAGAGAATCCCTTTCTTAATAACTTGTGAATGAGTTCCTAAGAAATTGATAGATCACTTCCCACATGTGTGGCGCCATTCATTGCTTATCATCCCAATAAGTGCGCTTGGGCAAATGTTTTGAGCTGTTACAGATTGTAACAGGTTAACATCTTGCATTCTTCAAATTATAGACCAAATTAAACGGTTTTTTTATCATTGATTTGATAAATAAAATATTTATTTATTTATAATCACTTAATTCCATTAATTTGTTATCAACTCATAAGTTATCATAATTTGTATGATATGTCACGAATGCGATAACTCTAATGAATGTCAAATCGAGTCTTTCATTGTATTAATACTCCGGTAACTAATCAAAAATCACTGTATGTGTGATATTTGCGATGAAATTTCATTCCTCACAATAATAGGTCGGAATTTCAATTGTGAGCCATTTCTCTATCAATGTTTGTTTTACTCGTTGTTTAACTAACTTTTTATTAGCAAAAGTGAATTTCATGACTCTATTGTGTGCATCAAATGTTTGTCAGTCAAATTGAAAGTCATTTTCATCGAGAAAAAGGTAATTTTCTGTGTGAATGCATCGATGCACTCTCAATAAGTGTCATCTCTCAAAGTTATTGAAAATTTGTTGCCCTGGGCATATTCTACATATCAATGCCATGCTCAATTAGTACGTATAAGTGTGCTTCAGATGCGTGTGAATGAACCGGTATTCAATTGAGACGGATGTGTTGTATTCCCCCACTTTATAGAAGTTTGCTTATAATTGTAACAATTGTTTGTAAAAGATACTTGATAATCCAAAGGATATTATATCTCATATTTCTTGACATATTTATTAATCGTAAAGAGGGATGAACAAGGGGGTTAACCAGTGATTCAGGAAGTTTATCTGCTAGAATTTGAGGGAATTTTCCATTAATTACCTTGATTAACACTGATTAGTTGGTTGATAAATCTAAAATAACCAGATTAACTACTACAAACTAAATATTGCTATAATAATAATAGTGATAAACAAGAATATCCCTTGATAATGTGCCAAGGATGAACTTTAAGATATATGCTTGATATTCATCCTTGTTCATTAATAGAGAAATAAAGTGAGAAAAGTTATCAAACATCGAGAATAATAATAATTGGCATCATTTTAATTGGTTCGTGATATACAGCACTTCATAACTGAGTTTCACCTGTTTTTCACTTTATTTTTCTTTTCCCAACAAATTCTTCAGACAATAAGATAAGCCTCACATCTATTAAAATAACTTAATCTCATTGGAAGTGCATCAGAGAAATTAGCATGCTATTATATGGATATTATACTGGATATACCATTGACTCGCAGTTCAAAGGTATTTTCAAGAGAGTTCAGTCTTTTCAAGTGTAGGTACTTATCGCTCATTGCCTGCGGCCTCTGGAGGGAGGAATGTCACGGTTTTTAGTATTCGTCATACTAACTGAATGATCCTTGATCAATTTGAGGTGATCAAGCTTCTTCAAATAATCTTGGTGTAAGAGTACTCAAATGGCAAATAATCAGGGAGATATTTCACCAAATTTATCAATAGGAATGTGAGGAATATCAAGATTTCCTCATAATTTACAAGGTTATTGAGGGAAATAAAGAAAAAGTTGCATCGCACATTTTTGAGGGTAAACCAAGGCTTAAGTGCAAAGAGAGTAAACAGTTCGAGGAAAGGTGTGCTAAGATGTTAGTAGTAGTGATCTATGTGTAAGAGGTCGTGGCTATCGGTCGGTGGATGTAATAAAAACAATTGAGAAAAGTGTGCGAATGAGTAGTGAGTCGTGAAATGCATTAATGAATATGAGATACAGTTTATTAGTTTTGCAAAATGGCGGCCAAAATATATAATACTTAGCCATCAGACGACTCTTCACGACATTCATCACAACATTAACTCATTTTAAAACTCTTTTTATTAGTTTTTTGTTTCAAATCATAGTTTTTATTATTTGTTTAATTCTTTACAAATTGTTTTAAATAATGTCTTAAATCAAAAGCCCGACAATTGTTTACAAAAAGTGGGGAAAAGTGAACCAAAAATGACTCAAAGAGAGGACAGCTATAAGTTCGAGTTCGGCCGCATTAAGGCTCTACAGGAGGAAAGACTACACATCCAGAAGAAGACATTCACAAAATGGATGAATTCATTCCTGCAAAAGGTTCGGACAATACTTTCTTTCCCTTCTTTTCACTCCTTTTCCGAACATTTTTTGTGGTTTTGCCTCAAAATTAGCCAACTTTTCATTAATGACATTATGGTCTTAAAAGGGGAGGGAATGCCCTCAAATGACCTAGCATTTGTGTTTGTCACAGCTTGATATGACAGGTGCATATGTGCATGCTACTTTTGTTATTTTAGAAGAATTCCAAATATTTTAACCCCAAAAGATCGGCATTTTTTGCGATGACTTGTTTGCAGTAATATTGAGTTCATTGAAAAAACCGGTAAAAATGAGACTTTATTTGTAGGAGTTGTCAACTATTTACTACCAAATTAATATGAATTAATATGATCAAGGCATCTTTATTACTTCACTTTTATCTCATTCACGTGGGCAAAGAATTGAATAAGGCAATTTTATCTTAAATTGCTGGGTGTCATACCTGTTCCTTTATCGGTGGGCGTAATATTTAAATGAGTGGGCGTCTTTCAATTAGACTAACCATGGGCATTATTCCTTAAGCTTATTCATGATTTAGTTGATTGATAAGAGTATTGATGTATTGAATCCTTGAATTAAAGCCATATTTTTATTGTTGTTTTAACGGATAATAGTTTTCTAATGATTATAATCTAAACTTTGTTTTTAATAGTTTATAAAATTTCAATAAATTATTATTTAAATGAAACCCAAAGAGAATGAGACCATTAATTAGGATTATTTGGCCGACAATTTGCAAGACTCTAATGCCAGCGGCGAAAGCAAGTTGTTTAGCGCCAAACTTATCAGCTTATTTATCTAGGATATATTTGTTTTGTTGAGTAAAAAGTTATTTGAGTAAATAAATGTTCGGCAAATCATAGGAGATGTCAAACAAATATGAAGGGAATATCATTTGCCAACAATTCGTGCCATAAATTAGTCTGAAGTGGAGATCAGTTAATAAAATGTTTTGTTAGTCTTATGCCAAAAGCGGATAAATTAATAGCAAAATAAGTGAATACAAGACATAACTATAAATATAAAGTATAACTAATGACAGTGTTTTCAAACTTTTTTTTCATATGAGTCTACATTTTAACCACTTCTTAATTATCTTATCAATTATTCACAAAATTTTATTAACTATTTTCATGAAAGACCTGATTATAAACTGATTAGTCTTTTGTTTAGTTATTCATTGTTTTCAATAATACAATATTTGCTGAAAAGTTAATTAAAATTTATATTCATTGGATACAAACCCCAAAATGGATTTCCTTATCTCCTTATGACATAAGAAGCCCTCATTTTTAGTCAAACTAATGATGACGAGACAATCTGATAAGATTAGGAATATTAGAGTCACTAAATGGCATCTAATCTAGCACAATTCCGATTCAAGTCACTAAATTGAAGCAAGGAGGTGTAACTTTCCTCTTGGAAAAACATTTTTAGTGCAATCCTAGCAGATGTATATTCATTGCAAACACATTTAAATTTGAAGCCAATCATTAAGTGTTACATAACCTGTCCATTAGATGAAGTATTTCGGGAATTGGTCCGAAGGCAATGAGCCGATGGGCACTCTTAGACACTAATTATGACCCTCTTTACACATTCTGGTCATTAATATAGTTTAGAGACAAATATTGACATAATTTGAGAAACAATGGCAATCTTAGACATAACAAATGCCAGGTTAAGACCTCTCTAATTGAGTGTTGACTTAAGAATGCATACCATTAGAGGATTAAATTGAATACAATTTATTGCAAACGATAGGCTCGTATGGAAGTGGACGACATATTCACAGACCTGACTGATGGCAAAAAATTGCTCAAACTTTTAGAGATTATAAGCGGCGAAAAACTTGGAAAACCAAATAACGGCAAAATGAGAGTCCATAAGATAGAGAACGTCAACAAAAGTCTTGCTTTCCTTCACACAAAAGTAGGCTTTCGGTCAAAGTTAACATCAATTTAAACTCAATTGTATTTTAGGTGCGATTAGAGAGTATAGGAGCCGAAGATATAGTGGACGGCAATAAACGCCTTATTTTAGGTCTTTTGTGGACAATAATCCTTAGGTTCCAAATCCAAGACATTGAGATACAGGTCGATGAGGAGAGCTCTGAGAAAAAGCACGCAAAAGAAGCCCTACTTTTGTGGTGCCAAAGGAAGACTGGGGGCTATCCTTTTGTCGATGTAAGAGACTTCACCCAAAGCTGGAGGTCAGGGATGGCGTTCAACGCTCTAATACACGCTCACAGACCAGACTTAATAAACTATAACGCATTAAACCCTCACAATCACATCGACTGTCTTAACAATGCCTTCGATGTGGCGCAGAGAGATTTAGGTGTCTCTAAACTCTTGGACGCCGAAGACGTGGACACCGCCAAACCCGACGAGAAGTCAGTCCTGACTTACGTGTCCTCATATTATCACACATTTGCCAAAATGAACTCTGAAATGAAAGGCGGCCGAAGAATCGCTAATATCATCGCACAACTCATTGATGTGGACAGGAGTCAACTCAACTACGAGTTATTTACCACTAATTTATTGAATTGGATCCAAATGAAGATCTTAGAACTCGACGACAGAAACTTTCCCAACAGTTTGGATGGCATTCAACGAGAGTTCTTAAAATTCAAAGAATACCGAACTGTCGAAAAGCCGCCCAAATATAATGAAAGGTCTGAAATAGAAGTGCTTTTATTCAACATTCAGACCAAAATGAAGTCTTTGGGACAGTCATTATATTCTCCACCCGATGGCAAACTTGTTCAGGACATTGAAAAGTGGTGGACAGCCCTCGAAAAGGCTGAATATAGACGAGAAGTGACTCTTCGCGAAGAATTTGTGAGATTAGAGAAACTCGAAAACCTTTGCGTCAGTTTCGAGAGGAAGAGTGTCTTAAGGGAGGGATATCTCAAAGAAATGATTCAAGTGTTAAGTGATCCGCGATATGGCAGTAATTTGACTCAAGTCGAGGCTACTGTTAAGAAACATGAGGCCATTAGTGCCGATATATTAGCCCGAAGTGAGCGTTTCAAGAGCTTAGCCGTTATGGCACAGGAACTGATTGATGGCAACTATCACAGCAAAGACAGCATCAAAGCCAGAGAACAACAAATAACATACGAATGGCAGCAACTCTTGGATTTGTTAAAACAGCATCAAAATAATTTGGACACCGCTTCCAGTTTGATGTCGTCCCTCAGAGAAGTGGATACCGTCAGAAACGAAATCAAAGAAATGGAGAAAACACTTTCTTCTGACGCAAAGGTTGCGGTACAGCATCTGTTGGCTGTTGAGGATCTGCTCCAAAGACACGCATTATTGGAATTGCATATCGCATCCCAGGGGGAGACCATCAGAAAACTCAATATTATTTCTAAGAATCTATTGCTTAGCGATGAGAAGTCAGACGCCATTCAACTCATCAAAAAAGAAGCGCCACTTCTGGTCAAAGGGTTGGAAACACTTAACAACGAATACTTAAAACTTAAAGAATTGGCAAAACTAAAGCGATTCAAATTAGAAGAGACCCGTTCCTACTATCAGTTCGTTCAGGACGTCGAGGAAGAGGAGGCGACCCTTTCAGAGCGACAACGCATTTGTCAGGCGATCCTTCCCTCAAAAGACTTATTGGGAGTCATTTCGTTACAACAAAAACATTCCGTTTTGGAGACAGAAATCAAAGGCCATAAAAATCGACTCAAGAAAGTGATTGATTCCGGAAACAAATTAATTGATGAGAAACATCCCGAAAGTGATGACATTAAGACCAGAAACGAAAGTCTGACCACACAGTGGGATAAACTTCACGAGTTGGCCGATCAGAAGACTAAACAGTTATCGGATGCGATCGAAGCCTTTCAATATCACGCGGACGCCAACGAAGCTGAGTCCTGGATGAAGGAGAAAATGCAACTGGTCACTTCTGAAGACTATGGCAAAGACGAACCCTCAGCTCTGGCTCTTCTTCAGAGACATTCCCGCCTCGAGAGTGAAATCAGTGCCTATGATAATGATATCAAACGACTGAACACACAGTCAGACAAAATGCTCAAATCGGGCATCGCTTCACTTTTTATGATATGTGGGGACGCCTTCTCTGCAGCCACCGCTGCCGGTGGGGGTGACCTCGACGAGTTGGACAGAGCAGAGGAATGGGTTGAGGAGTTAATTGAAAAAGAAGTGATTCAAGACGTCGTGGAAGAGATCAAAATACCACAAGTCATGGCTTTATACCCTTTTTCAGGACAGGACGGCTTTGCCGTTGCCAAAGGAGAACCACTTATTTTACTTCAAAAGACTAACAATGACTGGTGGAGTGTCCGCAAAGAGCGGGAGAGAAAGGATGGCTTCGTTCCCGCAAATTATGTTCGAGAAGTTGAGCCCAAAGTTGTGAAAAAAGTAGTGAAAAAACCGATAAAAGTTTGGGAAAAACAAAACGTCAAAAAACCTGCGAATAAAAAGACAAAGAAAGTGAACAAAAGGAATAGCAAACGAAGACTTAGTATTATTTGTGACGCGGAAAGTGTGGAACAGAGGAAGAAGAATATCAACACTACATTCGATGAGTTGATAGAGACCTGCAAAATAAGGCGCCAGTATTTGGAGGACGCGATACAACTGTTTCGCTTTAATCGCGAGTGCGATGGCTTTGAGACCTGGATTAGAGACACTGAGAAAGCGATGGTCGACACCACTCAGAACTATCAGCAACAGAAGAGTCAAAACCAGGGACTGACGGATCCCATCGAGAAATTGACCAAAAAGTTTGAAAATTACATAACAGAGTTGTCGGCCAATCGGTACCGACTCGACGATATCGATAAGATGGCCAATGAGTTCACATGCGGTAGAGCTCAACACTACTCCTCTATCATTAAACAGAGACAAAACCAAATCCATAAGAAATGGGATAAATTAAATCGATTAATGACTGAATTGGGGAAGAATGTGGAGGGACTGACCACTGTTGAGATGTTTAACACAACTTGTGATGAAACGGCCGAATGGATGATCGAAAAACTCGATAAAATAGATGTTGGCGGAGATTTCGGCAAAGACTTGAAGACTGTGCAGGCATTGCACCGGTAAGTCATCACTAGTTTATAGAATAGAGTCAAATGAGTTTCATTTGTTTCAGACGACACGACAATATTGAGAGAGAGTTGGCGCCCGTCGAAGAGAAGTTCAATAAAGTGAATCTTTTGGCCGATTCCGTCAAATCTTCGTATCCTTCGGAGAGACAGAACGTGACGGCCCGACAAAACCAATTGGCAGAGATATGGGAAAGGGTTAAAGAGAAGGCCAATGAAAGACGAGCCAAACTCGACGAATCACTTGGAGTACAGGTCTTAAAGAACTCCGCAAACGATCTCTTGAATTGGATCAGAGGTGACGTCAAACAGTGTCTGAATAGCGATGACATAAATCTGGCCAAAGATGTGGCGACAGTCGAGAAATTACTCGAAAAACACGAAGACTTGGGTAAAGAGATCGCCGCTCATAACGAAGAGTTCAATGACTTAAGGCTTTTGGGACAACAATTGGTTAAACAGATGGGAAACGAAGAGGTCCTCAAAATTCTGAATGAACTCAATGAAGAACAGGACGCCATTCATAGGGGATGGCAGGAGAAGAATAATTGGTTGCGTCAGTGCAAAGACCTCATGATTTTTAATCAAGAAGCGGATCAATTGGACACTTTGACGAACTCTCACCTCACGTTCTTAGAGTTCGACGACTTAGGGATGACATTGGATGACGTGGAAGCGCTTATCAGAAGACACGACAATTTCATCGCCACTCTGTTAGCACAGGACGAAAGACTTCATGCTTTCAATGATATGGCGGAGAAACTGATTGACGCAAAACATTACGATTCCGTTAATATCGACTCAAAGAGAAAACAAGTGATTGAGAGAAGAATTTGTGTCAAAGAGAAGGCACTCCTCAGAAAACAACTGCTGAGCGACGCTCTCCTCTATCAGGAGCTCAAAGCAGATGCAGAAGACTTCCAGAGCTGGTGTTCCGATAAAATGAAAGTCGCAAACGACGAGTCCTTCAAAGACTTGCAGAATATGGAGAGAAAAGTCCAAAAACATGAGGCCTTTGAGGCAGAGTTGGCCGCAAATCAGAGCCGACTCACAGACATTAGAGAAAAAGCAGAGGAACTCATATCTAACCAACACTTTGCCAGCGATGAGATCAAAGAAATAGTTGAGACAATTAGTGATCAATGGATTCAATTGTGTTCTTTGAGTGACAATAAGGGAAGACATTTACGTCAGGCCTACTCTCAGCTCACATACAATAAGACCGTCGAAAGGGCTAAACAACGGTTAGAAGAGCTGAACAAAAGTGTGAATTCAGAGCAAATGG